>CM076609.1:25013178-25099733 GCA_038502775.1 Hippodamia convergens
CCACCACTACAAATTCACAATCGCTTTGACACACTTGAAACGTTCATGATAGACTGGTCAATCAAGAACACGGTCGGTCACTACTTCTTTGGACAAAAAATCAACAACCTACTACTAAATAACTATGAAAGGTGTCGGATACGACTCATACTTATTCTCGAGATAAATTACACAATACCTCTTTAACTACTTTCGCTGTTATCATTATCAATGGATATTTTGAAGCTAAATAGTACTCGATACGAACTTCAAAATTAGTTATCGCAACACCCTTTTTCAAAATCAAGAGGGAGTGCTCACTCCTTGGTTGAACGAAAAAAAGGGAAGAGTGAAGAGTTGTCCCCACTCGATTTAGAAATTGGTGACTTCCACTGTATGAACAAGTCACAGACTTTCCTTGAAGAAATATCAACTTTACGGTGTGGGAATTCTTGATTGTATGGTACATTACATTCTTCGAATTTCAGCATTCTGTATAGAATAGCTCAGCAATAATTTATTTAAATATTCTGAAAAAAATTGAATTAACTCACATTTGTTTGTCTGAAGCCAAATCTGCCAACACACCCTGTGTCGCGATTCCCTTTTTTTTGGAGGTGGTAGCCTCGGCGTTGACCTTCCATTGGTTTCAATATTTGCTGTCAAAGATCTTGTGTCCTTATCATTTCCATTGGAATCTGTAAATGCCAAACGCCTGGCTACAGATTCATTTGGTGTGGTCAGTGAAGAGGGTGCAGTCGCAGGACGTCGCTTGAAACCGAATGATGTTGCAATTCCCTTGGAAGTTATAGAGTTGTTCTTCTTCATTGTGCTACTATTCTTCTGGTTGTCATCTGGGCTCTGTAAGAAACAACATGCACAGGTGAATTTATCATTTGATTTTGATATGGATCTAATTTTTATATCCATTGCTAAGAAAATTATTTGTTAATTCTATACGTCATAATACGTCGTGTGAGGAAAACGTTATAAATTTGTTCAAAAAAAAAAAAATCTTGTTCAACTATGGAGTTGATTTACCCACTAAGGTCATGCGAGGGTGGAGTGAAAAGTTTCCGGCCTGTAGGCGTAATCTAAACGAAATTTCGGTTTACCACTACACTCCTGAGAATGAGTCAAAACATTGGGTTGTGAGAGAAATTTTACACATTAATTGGGTACTTGAAAGGGTATGACTATCGCTGGTCAATACTATGCAAAATTGCAAACGTTTGAAGCACGAGGTGCGAAATAAACGACCTCATTTGGCGAAGAAAAAAATTTTTTTTTCATCACGATAATGCACCAGTGCATTTATGGGTTGTTGACATGTCCAAAATCCACGACTTGAAGTTTGAATTGATGCCGCATCTTCCCTACTCTCCAGACATACCCCAGAGACTACTTCCTGTTTCCTAACCTCATAAAAATGGCCTTTTATCGAAGTTATAGAAGCTGTGAATAAGTATTTTGAGGAGTTTGACGAATCTACGTTTAAAACCGGTACAACCTAGTAAGAAGACCGTTTTTAGAAAAGTATCAGTGTTGATGGAGATTATGTAGAGAAATAAAGCAAAAAAAATTGACAACATCGTTTTTCTTGGTCAGTCCGGAAACTTTTCACCCCACCCTCGTATATACAGGGTTACAGGGAAAAGTCGTACTGAATATTGAAGGACGTTTTTTCAGGTCATTTCTGAAGGATATAATTTTGTAATAAATATGATGTCCGAAACTTAACCGTTAAGGAGATAATGAACTTTGTAGATGTTTTTTAATCTTTCATTTCTTGGATTTTTCATCGATTTTTGTCAATCTCGATCTTCTGGGGTCCGTCTTTTTTAATATAAACTCAAGTATGTACTACTCACAGCTTAAAAGAACTGCTCGACAACATTCAGAAATGAATATTTCTTTTTAAGTTTGAAGTGCCTGCTTTTGAGAAAAAATACATTGAACTTATTGTGCAGATGATTTCAGAAACTTCTTTTCAGCTATTCAAAAATGTAAAAAACACTTGCGATTTAATAGGCAAAACATTGACCAAGGAACAGTTAAAGTACTAGAGGGTACTTTTTCATTTTGAATATGTGTATATACAACAAAAAGAACCAAGAGCAATATTTTCATCATTCATGTTCGACATGGCCGCTGATTTTTCTAAACAATTCATTTTCCTAAATTACTGTCCAAGACAGGAGTTCTGCAGGTTTAGCCTAGGCGGGTCTAAAAAGTATCATAAGCCCACTTCCGACTAATTGATCGCAACTTAACAATCAGTAATACCATGAATTTTCCTGAAAACCGCTTGCGTTGAGCTTAACTACTATGTAGTTTTACTATCACGAGCCAAATAATAGTAACAATTAGACCTTATAAAGTCGAGAAAAAAAATCACTCTCACATTTTTTTTTCTTATCACGCCAAAGTGAACTGTATTTCAGGGACAAACGTAGTTGGAATATTTCTGTTTGTATCTTTAAAAGTTTTACAAAAAAGTGATACAGTGTTGCGAAAAGCGGTACTTCAGCTGGTTAAATGTAATTCTACTGTTTGATTGCGCCTTTTTCGCCTGATGAGTAAATCCCTCATCAGTTTTCAGATTGAGTTCGGTGATGACATCTCACCACAATTGATCGGGTCAGATCAAAAAAATTGAGTTAAAAATTACATTGAGCCCTAAAATGTTTATCAGTACTCCGACAAGGATCCAAAGCAGCTTATTTTTGAAAACTGCCACCTCATCAGATAGGAAATATCGGTCTGAGGAACAAAAACACAATACACTATTCCTTCACAATGTTTCGGACTTTTATTAGACCTTCTTCAGGCTTAAAACACGTACTAATTAGTGACATTCGATGTGTAATGGTATATTTCAATTAGGTTTTCATTTCATGAACCACTTCTTATGTGTTCAACACTTAATACTTCAATGCAAACGTGAAAAGTAGTATATTATTTCATAATCGAGGATATAGGATATATTTTCTAAGAAATGATTTCCTTTTTTCAACATTTTACTGCTTCAGTAGAATACTTTTACTTGATTGAATATATGGTGTCAACAATTTTCAGTTTCTAAGTTTTTTGTTTCTGGTCTGAAATACTAAAATGATGATGCAAATATCGTCCGGTCCAAAATCTAGGTTCCCCTCCGTCCACCAACATTGGGAATTGAAGGTTCTGAGAATTGTTTGCATCCACTAAACTGAAATATTTGAATTATAAAATCAATATTTCGAATATGACTCCGAAAACTGTGTAGGTTTAGCTTATGGAACAGGAACCTACCTAATTAAAAGAAAAATTTATTGTGATTTATCATTATTTTCTCTATTATCATAAACCAGAAGTGCAAATTACTAAAACAATAATGCATTCCTGAATTTTTCGTGAGTCTAATAAAATTTCGATAATCAGAAAATTGATAAGTTGTCTCTCATAAACCACTTGGATTTCTGCCTTAACATGAAGTTTATCGAAATAACAACCGCAGTAATCAGTCAAAACGAAGCAAATGAGGAAATGTCGATACCTGAAAATCTGGTGGACGTTCGTCCATCAGGAGATTGGCGAAATTATCCATTATCACACTTCACGCTAAACATTAGAGGAGTCTTATCACTCGCACGGATATGTCATCAGTTTTTCCAACAGTCCAGATGCGAAAGAACAATGAGTCATATCGAATTATTCGGAAGCAATGTGAAATTGCGTCTTTCAGTTCTTTCGAAATTGATCGACGTCTAACCCCCGATGTAGCGGCGTACGTGCATGCGCGGTAGAGATCGATTCTGCGAATTTTCCGGACCACTTTGGCAGAAGATCAAAAATACGGAGTTTGACAAGGATCGAAGTCTCTGACTGAGGAAATTGCTTGAGACAGTAATAATATCTGCGATAAAAGTTGAAAATTACCAAAAGAATCCAAAGAGGGTTTTTTAATGCGAGTATTATATCTCACCCTTCGTATGAATGACATAAAGAAACATTAAATTAAGGATGATATTTGTAAGATGCTCAACAGATTACTACAGATATCTGATTTAAAGAATCTTTCAATGCTAACATACTTCGATCAATTGAAAGAAGTTCTGGGATATCCATAACACTTTCGAAATTAGCAAAGTTCAGGCATTCTGAAATGTAGAAAACTACACGATTGAAAATATGACATGATGAAACCCTTAAGAGTTTATCCAAATAATAATTTTCCTCAAGAGTAACTAACTTATTCAACAAAAGCGCAATATGAAAAAAAATGACAGACGGTTTCTCAAAGAGTTGGGAGTAAAAAAGATAGGATTCAATACATAAATATATAAATTTACTATGACTTATCCATCTTGACTCAAAATTGAACGATCATTTCTACATTCTATGGATTACCGGTCTGAATAAGTAATCCCTTTTTTATTATTTTTGGAAAAACAAATCTCAAGTCACCTGAAAATGCGAAATTTCAATTTCATCTACCTATTCGTCGGAGAAATATCACGAAATAGAACTACCGAAATTTGAATAACTCACAGACCATGATGATTGTCACGTGGTAAGGTAAGGTGCATAGATCATGATACAAAGAAATATAATATTATTCCTGTGTATCATGGCGGACGAAATTATGTTAGTTCACTTATTTTGAGTTTACATGCAAAAAAATTCTTTCGAAAAAAAACTTTTGGATAGTTGGTATTAAGTCTGAAATCACAGTGTAAGAACTTCATATTTTGCATACATTGACATTCGAGCAATTTGGAAAATAGTTACATGAGTGCATGGTGGTGCCACAATGTCATAAAAGTCATTTATATCTATTGTTGATTGAGCAAATGAACTACCAAGGACATTTTTCTGTTTTTCAGATTCATAAACAATAAATATAGTGAAATTAGGGTCATAGAGCAGTCCATTTGATTTAACAAGTTTCAATGAAATATTTTGATAGATTCAGTTTCAAAATGTCCAGGGGACCTATTCTCGAAATCATTCGCCAACTCCACGCATACGCATTTTTACGAATGGCGATTTGCGTTTCAAAAGCGGCATTCTTGACAACTTCGGAAGGTTTATGGCATAGATTTACATATCGGCACTACTGGTAGCTCAAATTTCGAGCTATGCTATACTATTTTTAGACAATAGATCTTAGTTAGTATCTAGTAGGTAGTTGGTCAATATTCGCAATAACTTCGTGTCCAAAAGAGAATGGAGATTTTATCGCTCAAAATTTAATGAACTTTAATGAACACGAATTAGATCATTTATCGTAAAACCCGAATTGGAATAATACACTCAGGTACAAAAAATTCGAACCAGTACTTGATTATTCCCCATCTATTCTTAGAAAAGCTAATGTTCACTGCACAGTATCGAATAATTTCGATGAATAATTCGGAGATATGAGAGATAACGTATTCTTGCGAATTTTTTTATATTGCGACAAAATTGCATTCTTTCGTACACTTTGTAGACTTTCAACTAAACCTGGGCTTTTCCAATGCTTTACTTCCGAAAAACATCATTATTTAACTTTTCGGAATACACATTATACCGTCATCAATATGTTTTCGAAAATGACATAAAATGTCATTTGTGGTGTCCTGATATTATAAAACACCACTCAAAAAATTGACTCGCTACCTATAGATATAAAAGAAAATTCTCGAATACTGAATTTTCTCTTGAATAGAGGTTTATAAAAGAAAAAATTTCTCATATACATAGAGTTATTCCGAGGGTTATTCCGTTCAACCGTTGGTTCATTAAGAGATTATTAATTATCAATGCAGTGTGTTGACTTTTAGCGAGAGTGAACCAGTCATGAAATTTTTTACACCGTAATTCCGACAATTCACGTATTTCCTTTGGTACCAAAGAAAACAATTCAGGCAATTCAAACAATTTAGGCAATTCCGAAGATCATTCAAACCATTCAGGCCATTCACACTCATTTCATGACAATAGGTACGCGGACAATTGAAGGCAATTCAATACAACTCACGACATTTCAGTTCAATTCATGACATTTCAGTACAAATCATGGCAAATCATAAAAATTCTATTCTTTTCAAAGAAATTCATATTGAATCAGGACAATGAAGTTTTTCACATCATACCAAATTGTCATCTGACAGACTCATAGCAATTCACAACGATGGAAATTCAGAGTGTATTCACGAAAATTCATAGCAAACTCACAAAAAATTCATAGCAATTCCAAACAATTCCATTACTTTGTACACCACAATTCACGACCAGTTCACCTCTCGACTTTTAGTCAGTGACCTTTGAGGTACTGAACCCACGCAACCTTTTTCGGTTTCAGGATATCGACCCTTGACAGACAGATGAACTGAGCTATTCATTTCAATTCGGATTTCCGATTGCATCAGCATTTTTGATAATAAAAATCAAGGGGAAATAAATCAGGATCTTCACGCAGGAATTTTCGCATTTACGTTCTTCGAAAATGTCAACACTTTATATATTTTCTCGATTTTGTGTTAATGGCCAAAGCCATAATTTGACACACGAATTATCCATCATTGAGCCTATCTACTTATAATAAAACCTGTGAAGAACGTTAATGTAATTAATAGTCTCGTCCTCATCTTATGCGATATGCGACAATGGCGGAATACTGCTTTTTGAGTTTTTATTCGAAGGGTACGAATCTGTAGCGTACGATCGTCCTGTATGTGTCCAACAGATCCTTAATAATAAACAATGCATTTTCGGAATTGTCTCTGTGAATGTTTTTTTTTGCATTGGTACGGTTGAACTACTTATCAGAACATAACCTATGAAAGATTGTAGCATTTAATTTAAAGCAAGAATTATTGATTATTGGTGATTTTTCATGTTCTAAATAGAGTCTTACCTGTTCTATTTGTGATGTTTCTTCTTAGATGGACGATTGTGTGATCCGGCAGCGGATGCGGCAAATGCACCAGCTGCTTTTCGCGACATGCATTGGCCCATGTGACTGTTCTGAAGAACTTGTTCGGTTGCCTGTGAAAAAAGTCAATGAAAGAATTACCTACTACTCAAATATGATTTTAAACAATTAGTTTCACATAAAATGAACTCGAGTTCTAGAAAAAAACATTAATATGGTGAGTTTTCCTATTTCAAGTAAATTAAATTGAATTTGCATTAAAACGACAATACTCGCAGAAGACCTAGGGCTTTCGAATGCGTGAACGATTCTACACGTTCCTCATCAAATTGAATTCTTCCCACCAAAGAATCCGAATTAAATTTCTGGCAACAAGGAAAATTTTCCAATATACGCGGTGTCGACGAAATATCGAAATATGCTAGCGTTTTATATTATTTAAGTTATCGACTTCCTTTTTTTAGGGTTGAAATGCTGCAATTGCAGAAGGCATTGATATTCTGAAACGATTTCAAAATTCCAAAACGATCCACGAAGTGGGGAGTTTTTGTATGAACGAGTGTCAAAATGAACCTTCTGTACGAGTATCGTACATTATTTTTCTTTAATTGGTTGAATTTTTTATCGAAATTAATGAAATATTTCCATAAATATCGTTCAGTGATTTTTGCATTGAGAAATATTGATTGGCAGAACTGTTTTTCCTCTCATAAATTTGGCAGCTAATAAACGAACAACATGTAATCAATAAATATTACCATGAAAACAGCGCTAAATGAAATATTCTCGAATGATACTACAAGATGTAGCAGAATGAACGGATTTGACACAGAATTAGAGAAATTAACTATTCGTTCATTTTCAAATGGCACTCTATGTATAGTTCTATATCTATATCATAGTTCCATTGTACAGGGTAGGTAAAATTGGTGATACATGAACTACAACTTTTACACCCAACGAGATAGAAAAAAATGACACATTACGGGAAAAAATTAAGCGAATTACAGAAAATTATGTATGACACTCGTTCAGAAGGCTCATTCAAAAACTAGCCACTTCGTGGCTCGTTTCTGAATTTTGAACTCGTGGAAGAATATCAGTGCCTTCTGCAATTTCATTTTAAATAACTATTAACAACGATCTATTCACATGAGTGACAACTTGTTTGAAATATCAATGCCATCTGCACTCGTATGATAAATAACTATTTTCTCTCAAGTTGGAATGGAAAGGATATTAAACGATTTAATTCGTTCTCAGTCATAAAAATTAAATATTCAAAATAATTCACACTATATATCACTATATATCAAATTGATAAATGACACACTGTTGTATTCAGAATGATGTGAACAATGTAAATATGGGAAAATATACCTAGCGTGCCATTCAAAAATAAAAGAAATTTAATTTCCGGTGTAACTGAAAATATGTGTGACGTTTCGTCTGGGTCAAATTATGCCCATCTGAACGTGATACTGAAAAAAACGAAGTCGCCATCTGGAATAATATACAAAAGCGAGAATGTTTCCATATTGACACCCTGTATATTGGTTCTATATGGAACCATCTTCTTGTAACTTCAAAGTTCGGGTTGTTGCTAGTAGAACACAAAAAACACAAAATAAATCCTTCAATACACATGGTTTAATTTACTTATTATCAACACTTATCGGCGAAATTAACTAAACTTTCCTTTTTCAACATTCTAAGGCTACATGATTTTCATTTATGTTATGGTTATATGACTTAACATTTTTTTGTTCTCTTTTAAAACGAGGGCGATTGTAAAAAGGGTATTGAAAACAACTGAATAAGACCTCATGTGAGAAACGTAAATTTTCAGCTCGAAAATAGTCGTGACTGCCAAGATTCTACCTGCATTCCCCTTAGAATTGAAAAAGTGCTAGAATGAGTTGTTGATTTGAGACCAGTCATTAAAAAAGTGCACCGGTAACTAATTGGCAATGACTTCAATTAATAAAATTATTGTTCTCGATTCCTAATTGTCAATGAGGATCTTTACAATCCTGGTACTCATCAGACTATTGCGAGGGGAGTGACAGGAAAAAGAACACATATTTTTGAGTAGGTACAAAAATATATTCTCCTCTTTTCGTTCTAAAATTTCTTGTGTGAGAAATTGAAATGTTAATAAGAATACTGTACTGTGAACTCTTCGAAACAGTTAGCATATAGGTATGTAAACCTCTCACATTTTGTATGCCGATCCACTATTGTTTCTCAAATGAACTCATCCATCATGAGTTCATCCAAAAAACCGTTTGGTGAAAATTATACAATAAGTGATTTTCAATTAATATGAATTTCCAATTAGATATCTCAGAATTAAAGGATGTTTTTCATTGTATGAATTTAACCAGTGGAGACCGACAGAGTCAATAACTCATCATAAGTTTCTTTAATGTGTAACAATTAATTTGAAATGTGAAATAAAGGTGAATCCGCCCTAGAGCATGTGTTCATTTAATTATTTATTAAATATTCTGAATGATATACACTCTCATTTTTTTTTAATTCCCCGATATACTGCCACATACCTGTAAATAAAACTTTATCAACTGATTTGAACGATGAAATTAACATATCCATTAACCCAAAATTACTGTAATTATTTCACATTGCGGAAAAATAATTCGATGACTTCTGAATGCTGTTACACAATGTTTGCACTGGAATTAACCAACATCAAAAGTACACTTGAATTTTCTGAAGCACAGGTGTTATTCGAATAATTGTACTTATACACCTGAACTTTGCTAATTCTTGTTATGACAGCAACTGTTCGACTCTGTCTACATAACCTATTTCTCTTTCGACAGAGAAGAGAAAGGGAACAAGAAAGAAGAATTAATACTGTAACTTTTACTGGTTAGGTTACTGTATATTGCGTTTTGGCGACATCTATAGCTAACAGCTGAAAACATAAAATCATCATGAAATGAAGTTCTCTTTTTTGGGATGTCCCGTTCATTTCGATAACATTTAAGCATTGATTGAAGTATTCAATCTACGATTTAAAAATCTAAGCTTCAGCTCTTTCCACTAGAGAGGTTGCTAGAATGGGATACACGTTGTAGTCTCTGGCCATTATACAGGAAAAATAAAAGGGGGAACATTTTTTTTATTTATATACTTTACCGGGCGAGGTTTTCAGAAAAACTTATACCAAATACCCCCCTTAACGTTGATCACAATGTGTGGGGTGATCCTGTATCACAGAATCACCCCTTAAATTTTTTCGGTGTCCTTCAGATACACCCTGTATACAAGTGGCGACTCGTGAAATAAGTTCGCCATTAACAGGCAAATAACAATTTGAAGTAATTTGGGTTCTGCTGTTAGTTATATTTATTGAAAAAAAGTTTTCTTTTGCCTCCTATTGGACGTAGTTTACTACGTAGAATAGAACATCCAACAAAAATTGAAGCATTGGTTTAGCACCACTGTCTTACTGTCTATTCTATCACTCGAGTAATATGCAAGACAGTGATGTCGTTTGAGAAAAATTCGCAAAAGGGGCAAATGTCAAATTATATTCATAAATATTTACAATATATTGAAATATAAAATCACATTTCATTCCAACAAGCTATTCTTTTATTCGAGCTGCATCTTTCCAAAATATTTTCATTAAAAAACCCCTTTTCGCCAAATCTCTACACCCTACTGCATATTATTTATTTATTTTAGACACCAGCAATTACTTTATAAATCAACAAACACAATTCACTCCAGAAAATAATAAAATTGGACTAGAGAGTTTTACTCTGACTGGACTTTTGTCTCCCATATTATATAAAGGAGGAATTTACTACGTGTAATAAAACAGTCCATAGAATATAGTATATAAAGGAAGGATCATTTAAAGTGTTTTTTTCGTGCGGAATGGATTCCGAAAATGAACTGAACATATTAACCACATAAGAATACAACACAACAAAAATCGTTCAAAATACTAAATAAATCCTCGATTCCAAACACCAATAACGATAAACGCTGCAAATAGAACCAAATGAAAATTGGTTTTTCAATATGGCCGATTTATGTCGCAACTGTTTCCTGCTAAATCGACGATATTATCTACTTCCTTCATATTCTTTACTGATGTCTTGTTATAGTTACTAGGTTTGTTCTCTTTCTCTTCATTCATAACCTGCGTTCAGAACAATCAGAACAGAGAGAACCCGGTTCTAGAGCTCATAGAACTGTCACAAATTATCTCATTCTCGAGCTCTTTTTTCCTTTTCCAAAGCTGAAAACAGAATCAGTCCAGGATTTTGAGTAAAAAAATTGCTTGTTTCAGTTCGTATTCGAACATGATTGATACATTCTACATACACTTATTATTATTTGATGCGTCCATTTTCATGATATGACGAGGATTTCTGATTTTTCAAATATGAATTATATGTAGTTTAAATTTTTTTCATCTTACTGTAAATTTTTTGCGGATTTGAAAAATTAGGTCTCATGTGTATGTATCTACTATATTTCATGACAAAGTCGACCCACTCCCACAACCCGGTATTTACAGGACACATGTGACTGCCACAAAGTCTACAATGGTAGAACGAAACGGAGTATCAATACGAGAATCAAGGAGCACGAACGATGCTGTCGATTAGATCAGACAGAAAAATCCGTACACAATATAGTTTTCTCAAAAGCAGAGGCTATTTCAAATATCAAAAGTTCCTATAGTAAGATAAACATGGAAGCCATTGAAATATATAAACATAAAGACAACATGAACAGAAGGGAAGAAACTCTTTTGGTACATAGCGCATGGTTGCCGGTATTAGAAAAATCCAAGATCAAGCCAATCCGGAGTGGGAGCGATGGACCAATCAACATCGGGCGCCTCAACGCAATACCTTCTCCCGCCATTACTCATTGTATAAGTTATGCCAACGGATCGAATCACTTCCGGAAATTCAGCGGTCGAGTAACGATCTCAGACCAAGAATCCTCTGAAGATGCCTACCGCAGATGTAGGCTCGGGGTCTCCCACTGCCGAAATGTGTACACTAAATTTCCCCTTTTCGACAAAAAATTCTCTCATTTCACCCAAAATGGCCCTTATTTCCCCTCATTGCCCCTTCATTGCTCTCAATTCCCCTCATTGCCTCTAAATTCCCTTCATTTTCTCTCATTGCCCCTCATTTCCTCTCATTACCTCTCATTGCCTTCTCATTTCCCCTCATTACCCTCTCATTTTCACCCAAAATTGCCCTTATTTCCCCTCATTGCCTCTAAATCCCTTCATTTTCTCTCATTGCCCCTCATTTCCTCTCATTACCTCTCATTGCCTTCTCATTTCCCCTCATTACCCTCTCATTCCTCTAAATTCGCTCTCATTACCCCTTTAGTTTTTTCACAGACTACTAATAATAAATATATTATATTAATAGTCTATGGTTTTTTCACACTCGCATTAATTGAACAATAATTCTCAAGAATGTAGAATCAAAATGTAGAATTTGGTCCGTAGTGTCGTGGAAAAATATTTTATAAAGAACCTACATGAAAATAAACGATATGAAATAAGTCTATGAAGAACATGGAAACAAAATAACACTGTCATACCAGAACATGTCATACAACCGTTGATTGAAGAGAATATTTATTTGTCATAAAAATGCCCAAAATAAAGTATAAATTGCTTTCTAGAACAACAATTTTTTAATATGAATTTAAATTATTACCTTTATGACAGGGCAAATCGAAACCTTTTCATATTTCAAGAAATTTTCTCTTGAATGCTCTATATTTTATTCATGCTGATAAGATCCATTTTCATCGAATGAGACGGCCCCATCTAGAAGAAGACCATAAAAACATTTTTCTACTACTTGAACTTTTTTTCAGTGATGTTTTTCATCTCATCAGAATCGCACTGCAACTCTTCTATCTGAACTTCTTTCTCAGAAGGTATATTTTCGGTAGATTTTCGCGATGTTTTTCTATTTTGAAGTGATGAATAAGTCCTGTGGTTTTTTTTGTGATTTGTTTAAGTGGAGCTTCCTTTTTGGAGTCTTCTAATTCGATAAGTACTAATTTTTTTCTTCACCATTTGATAGCCAGATGTAAGAAGATTTTTTCAATACCTTGATACTTTTATCTGTATACTTTCAAATTGTGGCTATTTTCGACGGACAGATTTACTTTGGATGAAGAAAACTCTTGCGGATATATTCCCTTTACAATTTTATTGAGATTTTCTTCCTATTCTATGTCTAATTTCAAGAAGTGGAAGCTTCTTCATCGCAGCATCTATTTAAATTATCATGTTTCATGTTTTGATTACTCGCTTCTGAATAACTGCCTTCAGCCGCTTCAACTGTAAACCTTCTTTCATCAATTTTCAAATCAGATTCTAATTTCACACCTGAGATATTCATCTTTACTATTTTTAAGTAATTTTTCAGAGCGATATATCTTCAGGATGGCCTTTTATATTTTTTTTTTATTCCCATGAAAAAAGAAATCAGTTTTTGAATATTCGACAATTATAGACAAATATGAATTCTTTTAATTTTGTTTCATAGTGAAATTAATCAGCGAAAAGTATGTGTCTGGGACACTTCTGCCTTGAATAAGATTTCACAAGTTTCACTATTTATTAGCTTCATACAGAGCAGAGTTTAGTTTACTGTATTTGAATAACATCACTATACCGAGTGTCCCAATATACCTCTCGATATACCTGTTCCAATGGTTTATTCCGGCCATTTCGAAAAATAGGAATTTGAAAATTTCATGTTCCCCAATTCGTTCGGGGTAGCTTCTACTGAGAAAAACAAAAATTTTAAATCACTTCCCATACAAAATTATCTTTTCAACGATGTATCAAACTTGTTACTTTACTATCGATGGAGAAAACGAGAATTGAAATTTCAAAATGAAAGAATTGCAGTGGGCAACAATTGTTTGTGTTATCTCGATGAGTTAGCCTGCAAGTTCTCCAGATTTAACACTGCTGGATATCTTCGTTGGGGGTATTTGAAAGATTGTGTGAAACGATTTCTCCTATTGATTTGGAAGTTGGAAGATCTAAAGAAAATCGGATTTTCAACCGAGATTCATAATGAAATGGTTTCATTATTACTATCATGACTGGAAAAGATGACAAATATAACCATCAATGAAATAGTGAAAATAGGGGTAAATTAGTTTTATTGGATGTCGAGTTGACACCCTAAGTTTCAAATCGAAAAAGCCGCAGTGTCAGATACAAAGTGTGATACGTCTTTGGAAATTTCTAGTAGAAATAAAAAATTGCAAAAAAATACACAGGGTGCTATATTTGAAACAAAAAAGGCAAAGTCACTGCCGATCAAACGGAAGTGATTTTAAATTTGTGTTTTTCTCAAATGAAGGTCTTTTGAATGAATCCGAGAAATTTTCAAATTTTTATCTTCTGAAATGGCTGAGATAATCTATTGGTACAGGTATACTGGGACAGTCGATATCGAGCCCGGTATAATTGTTCCAGGCAAGGACAACTCATTACCTGCTAATTTCCCTTTTATTTATTTATTTAGCGTATGGCTTACGCATGGATTTAGTTTTTGAAAAAATATCACAAATACAAATTCACACAATATAACAGAAAATACAATAGTACAGACATCAAAATTCTCCCTCATTCCATATTCATTCCTCTCATTTCCCCCTCATTGCCCTCATTACCTCTCATTTCCTCTCATTGCCCCTCATTACCTCTCATTTCCACTCATTGCCTCTCATTGCCTTCTCATTTCCTCTCATTTTCCCTCATTACCTCCTCAATTCCTCTTGAGTGTACACCAAATTACCCCAGTGAGAGACCCCTCGGATGTAGGCGAAACGTTATGTGAATTAATTCCTAATAGACCACGGACAATAAGCCCGGAAGACTCTTTAAATGTCAGAATGAACGGATTTGACTCATAATTAGAGGAAGATTATTTCGGCTGAGTGGTAGGTTATTGGTTGTTAATATCGACATTTTGGCAAGCATTCGCCTGCAGTCTTCAGTCTGCAGGGTGTTGTTGATCCTTATAAGAACCGGTGTTTGCAAAACTTGGTCTGTCTGGACTTGTGCACACTATTTTGGAAATATCGGTTTCTGCTTAAGGGCCGCTTGCCACTATGCTAAATTCGGAACTAATTCAAGCTCTTAGTCCTGAATCAAATGCGTATTTATTATGCGCGCTTATCTGAATTAGGACTATGAGCTTGAATTAGTTCCGAATTTAGCGTAGTGGCAAACGGCCCTAAGTATCACAGAATTGCTCTCATTTTAGGATTTATTTATGAATTTTATGATTATTCAAAATGTGAAGAATAGAATCCTTCATTTGTCGAGAAATGCAGCCTTATCTGTATTTATTGGGAATAGTCCTAAGCTTTCTGAAGGACTTTGAAGTTAGTCTTTGTCATTCACTGAAGCAATAATGAGTTTTACCTTTCTACATTGTTCTTTATTTCGAAAGTTTCAGGAACTTATCCGAGAATATAGACTCTAACGAAAAATCAACATCGGGTTATATAAATATAGACATAGATAGAATCGATTTCATTTAATTACCTTCCGCATCATCGTTCACTTATACTGGTCTATATGCTAAAATGGTTCTTCAAAGGAAACACGAACCATTAGGCGTACTGAAAAATTTGCACAGAATTCTCTTTTTCGATTCAAGTAGTAGCGGTGTCTTGTCAACACCCAAGTATGTTTTAATTTTTTTTATCGCATCATTGCCATCTTGGGTTGGTTTAATTGGCTTCGGCTTCAAAGGATTTTTGGGTGAGTTTCTGATTAATCTCCGAAATGGGATGAATTTCAAGGCTATACTTCAGTCGTCTCAAACTATCTGAAGTAATGTAATATCTCTCATTACGCAAGGTGTTGAAGAATCATACTTGTAAATATGAGAATATGCTCATAGCAGTCATATCTTTGTGTTTATCTATGTTCTCGTAATTCAAATTAAGAGTTTTGTACCATATTTCTTACATTCTTCCTTCCCTGTAATGTTTTTTCCAATTATTTTTGGAATTTCGAACATCCAAAGATGTTGTCATGATTTCCCCATTCTTTCCCACTCTTGATTTCAAATTGAATATATCCCCCCAAATTCTCTCCAAAATATTATACATCCCAATATGGACCCAATGAATGCATGACATGTTGCTTTGAGTGATTTGTCAGTAAGATTTCTCTTGATATAGTTCAGTTTTGCACTAATATACGAAGCATTTATTCTTTAATATGAAAAAAAGTCTATGAAATCAATTATATATTGAGGGTTCATTTCGTTAGTTTAAAACTTCTCTGAAAGTGCGAGGCTATTTTTCATATGGTCTCTCTGCATCCTCTAAACTAGTCTAATCTGTTCGAAACGCTAGCGCTTACTAATTTATAAGTGTCATCTTCAGTGTTGATAATCTTGATATTGAGCTTATGTTATTGGTCTTCTGAAGTTTCTTTCGAATTTTTTGGTGAAATGGGCAAAAACCTAAAAACTGATTCATATCCCTTCTCCTTAATACTAGGTTATGAATTTTTGTTCGCAAATATTCTTCTTAGCTTAACAGTAACCTACATTTATATCCTTGCTACTTTTAGACAAGAACTACGACCAAAAATTTATAAATTGTGTTTACTGTATTATGGCGTGCGGAGTTGTAACAGTATTTGGATTTTCATACACACTTTTTGGCAACCGAATAATAAAATTATTAGACAGGATGCAGAGAATCAGCTGTGAGACTCCAAAAGACATTATCGACATCTATGCGAAAATTGACTTGCTGTCGTGGATCTTCTATCTGGCAACCCTAACACTTACAGTCCTCATCAGTCTGATAAATATCTTCAGAAACAGTTTTTGTTATGAAGGAGCAAATGAATCCAACGGGTACTTATGCGGTTTGATGAGCCCCGCTTGGTTTCCTTTCGACGTTAAGAATAACGGACTCATGAAAATCATTCTTACACTATGGTATGATCTCGGCCAAATTTACATGATGCCTATTGTTATCGTAACTATGATTGGAGTGATTGCGGTGCCAAGTTTCATCGCAGCTTGGCTTCGACATCTCACCAGGAGTTTGGAAAAGGAAAATGATGTCAACTTCACAAAAACTTCAAATATTACGTAAACTATTATACCGAAATTTTTTGGGTGAGTATTCCAAGGATATAATGAGATTCTCATTCTCACGTCTCTGTGTTCAATGAATTATTAATGTGGATCAAAAAGAGAAAACATAGTGATGATTTATTATATAGTATACAAGTATTCATATTCAAAGTTAAATCTACGTCACACGTTAATAAAACGTTGAAGAACTGCACAAGGTATAAAGGTGTAATCCATTCGACGACATGACAGCATCCTATAAAATGTTGGATATGAGAAAAATGTCCTTTATGTCTTAGGATCGCTTGGCACTACGTTAAATTCAGAACTAAGTCGAGTCCTGAGTCCCAAATCAGATATACACGCATAATACATGCAAGATGCAAGATATTTTTATGCGCTCGCATCTGATTTGTGACTGAATATAATTCCGAATTTAGTGTAGTGGCAATCAGCCCTATAGCCGACACTCAACTACAGGTTTGAGTGTCAGTTTAAGAATTTCTGTTGAAATTCTCAGGTGAAACTGAACGTGAGTGGGTATTTCAGTTCCTGTTCAACTCGATTTTTTCAATTGTACAGTTCAACTGAGAAATATGACAGTTAAAACTGTACGTTGAGTTGTTCATATTTCTCATTTAAACTGTACAATTGAAAAAATCTAGTTGAACTGAGACCGAAATACCCACTCACGTTCAATTTCACCTGAGAATTTCAAATATAGGCTGATTGCCACTACACTAAATTCGGAACTATATTGAGTACTGAGTCACAAATCAGATGCGAGAACAGAATTTCTGTTGAAATTCTCAGGTGAAACTGAACGTGAGTGGGTATTTCAGTTCCTGTTCAACTCGATTTTTTCAATTGTACAGTTCAACTGAGAAATATGACAGTTAAAACTGTACGTTGAGTTGTTCATATTTCTCATTTAAACTGTACAATTGAAAAAAATCTAGTTGAACTGAGACCGAAATACCCACTCACGTTCAATTTCACCTGAGAATTTCAAATATAGGCTGATTGCCACTACACTAAATTCGGAACTATATTGAGTACTGAGTCACAAATCAGATGCGAGTGCATAACATCTTATATTTATTAGGCGTGTGCATCTGATTTGGTCTATAACATAAAGTTGTGTTTTTTTTTACTTCAGACAACCTTATGTTAACATAATACGCCACAGGATTGCTATGGAAAAAGTGTCTCTACAAATAATGTTTTCATTTCAACATCCTAGAACAAATAAAAACGGAGATACTGACAAAAGTTGTAATTCAGGTATCACCAATTTTGCCCACCCTGTACAGTGGAAAAAATCGAACTGAGACTGAATTACGAGACAGAAAATCAAGGCCCGAGAGAAAAATAGAAAATGATGGACGCATATATGTAACAAGAAAAATATATCTGGCTTGAAGCGAGGATGATCCCCCTCAGTGTTGAACGAAGTTGGCAAATTTTCAAAGCAGTCGGAAGATTTTCAAAGGAGTTGGAAAAATTTCAAAGCAGTTGGAAAAAATTTCAAAAGGGTTGAAAATATTTCAGAGCATCAGTTGGTAAAAATTCAAAGCAGTTGGAAAAAATTTCGAAGCAGTTTCAAAAAGTTCAAAGCAGTTGAAATACATACTTCCGAGAGAATTATGAAATACGAAGAAATCCGAATTAGAACAAACAAGTTTGCAATCAGTACTTAACAATATATGTATAGCCGGCAATAAATGGTATTTAACCCAATATTTTTACCATCAAGTGTTGAAGAGATGCGGCCTCAATAGAAGTAGGTATAGTTGTAAATTTTTCAGTTACGTCGCATGGACTGTGTATTAAAAAACCATCTGGTATCATAAATTTAAGCTGTTACTTTCAGATAAGCAGAATCATCATTGGGTACTACGCTCTTCGTACATTGTGTTATAGTTTTGCGAATAAACAAAATGTGTAAATAAATTTAAATAATGAACCGAAAAAGATTCAAAGTGAAGCTTGAGTTATGTGGTGCCTTATAAATAATAAAAAAAAATATGAACAGAAAATGCACGAAGGACAACAAATGTTAGAGAAAATTGTGGGTAGTGACCACAGAATATCGGTCACAACGAAAATCGTTCAAAACACTAAATAAATCCTCAAATCCAAACACTAATTGCAATAAACGCTGCAAAGAGTTCGAAATCGCCATCTCAAATTAGGGAATTTTGTTCAAAATTGTTTCTTCAATATGACTGATTTAGGTCAAAACCGTTCCCCTACTAAATTGGAAATCTGTTTTTTTTAAGAAGTACCTTGATTTATGAACACATTTTCTGTTTTATTCCCTAGTTATGTTGCAAAAGTAGGGCTCATCTTTTATCAAATGAAATTTATTTTCTGAAAATTTTGTTCCTATTTTTCTGTGAAATGGACCCGTGTTAGGCATGAACAGTTTCAAAATTTTGAATCTCGTCAAAGTAGTAAGTAATTATTTTTGATTGTTCATCTTCCCAACATTCAATCATGTATATTTCTTTATACTTTTTTGTGAAAAATATCTTGTTTTATGATACTTGAAATTTTGAGGTACACCGAAGCATGAAACTGAACTAAATTAAAGAATGAAACAAAAAGTGTGTATCAAAGTTTCAAACATACTCCAAGGTACTCCTCACACAAAAAAAATTCCGTCATTACATTCTGCACAGAGAAAACTTACATACATACATACATGATTCTGCACTACGAAAGAGTTAACACGCGCTGTAAATTTTTCTTTCGTCACTATTTGAAATTTTTCGTGTACTTCCGGGAAAAAAAGTAATACTGTATTTAGATTTTGATATTTTGTTACTATACATTTTTAATGATGGTACACTGTTGAATTAATGTCAGAATACGTTTTTACGTACTACAATATTTTCCATTTAATTTTGAGGTTGGAAAATAAAATGATCAAGTTTGATAGTTCCGCACCAGGGGCGCGGTATTATTACCAAAATAAATATCAAACATGATATTTAATTGATATTAGGTTTTTTGAAACTTATCCATATAAAAATTACAAATCGAAGATTTGGGTACTTAGACTTCTAGTAAAACGAAAATATTTACGTTTTTTGTCATCAAGAATTTAAGTTTCTGTTAATACTTATTGTGTGATAATCAATATACTCATTTAATTTCCGGAAAATATTTTGGTCTTCACGCAAGAGAATGAATTTATTTTTACCTTTATTACTTTTACCATTTGTGTGCAATTAATGTGAGGACGATATTATTAGACCAGTTTGACAAAACTGGCCCTTCATATTTTTTTTGTAAATTGACAACCATTACTTTTTTCAGATTTTGGAATTTTTTGTGTAACGGTATTCGTATTAAACAGTAAACAGTTTCATAATTATAGCTCTAAGTCCTTCTGGGCTTAGTATCATCCAGTTACTTAGAAGAAACATACAAATATGCCCATGATGGAGATGGAAGAAGAAGAAACATTTTAGCAAAATTTTCATTTCGCTCTTCCATATCTCCTTGAGAATTGATCCTAGCAAAAAAGTGTATGAAACCTCTTAAAAAGAAAATTTTATGTAGATTATTTTAGTATTTTAGGATATGAGGCGTGAGGAGTTTGAAGTAACAGAAGCAATAATGAGTTCTACCCATAAAAAACATTGATCTTTCCTTCGAAAGTTTCAGAAGGTTATCAAGTAATATAGAGTTTTAATGACAAGTCAACATCGGGTTATAGATAGACATAGATAGAATCGATTTAATATAATTACCTTCCGCATCTTCGTTTACTTATACTCGTTTATATGCTAAGATGGTTCTCCAAGGGAAGACTGAACCATTATGCGTACTGAACAATTTGCACAGAATTCTCTTTTAGATCCAAGTGATAGCGGTGTCTTGTCGACGATCAAATATATTTCAATTTTTTTTATCGTATCATTGCCGACTTGGGTTGGTTTAATTGGCTTCGCTTTCAAAGATTTTCGGGTGAGTTTCTGATTATTTTGCGAAATGATAAAATATAACATACACTCAGGTGCAAAAAATTCGATCCATTTCTTTTTTCTCATTTATTTTAAGTCTTGCGAATCTCAGTTATTGTATGGCATATGTATTTTTAGGTATGCCCTCGTATATCCGAAATAAACTCAAATGTTTATATTAGTTCTGCATTTTTTATCACAAAGGCATTTATGTTTTTATTTGAAAAAAATTATTCCGATAAGCGAAAAGATAAATCATTGTTTATTGCATTTATTTCAACCCGGTTACCTTAGTGATCCTGTAGTGTCAAACCGCGTTGCATTCTTAATTCTAATTGCAATAAAATGTTCTTAACTCCGACGGATGCAGCTAGAGCGGTGGCTTTAGTTCAAGATGGCCGTAGTCAGTATTATGCAGCTGATGTATTAGGTGTTAGTCGTTCGGCGGTTCAAAGAGCAGTTCAGCGATTCAATGAAACCGGCAACTTCACAAGGAGGCCAGGTTCCGATCGTAGAAGGGCAACATCCGAACGAGATGACCGATTTTTGGTAACTTCATGTTTGAGAAATCGGCATAACACATCAGTTCAACTGGCCAATCGTCTGAATGAAGTGAGAAATGTGGATGTAAGCAGGTGGACAGTTCGACGTCGACTTGCTGAAGCTCATTTAGTATCCAGAAGACCAGCCCTATGTCCACTATTATCCGTAGAGCATCGCAGAGCTAGACTTGCCTTTGCAAGAGAACACGAAAACTGGATTGACGCAGACTGGCGAAGTGTATTGTTCTCAGACGAGTCCAGGTTTAGCTTGAGGTCACCAGACGGCCGCGAAAGAGTTTGGCGGAGGCAAGGAGAGCGATTTGCTCAGTGCAATATTGCAGAAAGAATAAGCTATCGAGGAGGCTCAGTGATGATTTGGGGTGGTATAAGTTACGAAGCTCGTACTGACCTAGCTATCGTGGATGGCGGTTCTATGACGGGTGCAAGATACATAACGACCATTCTTGATGAGCATGTGATACCTTTTGCCCGTTCATCGGACCCAATTTTCTTTTCATGGACGATAATGCGCGTCCGCACCGTGCTAGGATCGTCAATGACTATTTAGAAGAGGTGGGAAATGTCCGTATGAATTGGCCAGCTTCCAGTCCTGATCTCAGTCCAATTGAGCATCTGTGGGACATAATGAGAAGGCAATATCGAGCACGAATACCTCGTCCAAACAACCTGGCTGAGCTCGGTGCGGCTCTTCAGGAAATATGGAGAGAATTGGACCAAACTGACATCCATAGGTTGATTAGCTCGATGCCACGCCGTATGCAAGCTGTTATAAGGGCCCGAGGAGGAAACACTAGGTATTTATTATCACTGCATACACCACATTTTTGTATTGCCATTTTTTATTCAAGAAGTTTTCATTCATTTTTCAATTTTCTGTATTATGGTGAATGGCTCTATAAAATAAAGATTTATTTTCTGTAAACTATGGGTTTTATTGATATTCAATACGTATTTTTCAATCTATAACTTATTTCAAAGTTTAATATCCAAAGATCTTTAATTTTTATTGAAAAAATCGTATGGATCGAATTTTTTGCACCTGAGTGTATTTCATAATGAACCAACAGCGGAGGTGTTCTCGTCTTAAAATTGTCTGAAATAATGTAATATCTCTTCAGTAAGTTGGTGAGGCTCATATCTTTGTGTTAACCTGTGTTTTGGTAATTCCATTCCTAAATTCATAATTTCGTAATTTATTTCTCACATTCTTCACCTATTGTATATTTTCTGAATAACATTGCGGAATACGAACAATCAAGGGGATACGTACCATACATTGTCATGATTTTCTCAATCTTATATAGCTCCCTGTGTGATTTTCTGATTTTGGAGTTGAATTATATTTCCTCTTAATTCTTTCCAGAATATTATACCTACTTTTCTTCACGAACCTAATGTATAAATGGCATGTTACTATGAGTAAGATATTTTCTTATTATCGTTCAGTTTTGCACTGAAATACTCAACATGCATTTTATAAATCGAAAAAGTCCATTACAATGTTCTGATCACTCGGACTTATACTGGGTGTTTCACAACTTATCCGAGAAAATTTATTCGCATGTACACTGTTATGATTTCTCAAAAAAAAATGTAATAAAAGTCCTACAGATATCGAGATAATACAATAATACTGTTTAACAAGCCCTGCCCTGCTCCTCCGTACGCTGAGACAATGTCCCACTAACTCCTAATTAGTGTACCTACACATGTGTCGTTTTCATTAATGAATAACTGAAAACATTAACTAGCAAAATACTTTCTTATTTAAATTCAGAAAAATTGACCGTTCTTATCATTATGAAAAAAAAACAAAAAATTCCAGGTATTTAGTTTTTGGCAGTTGTTTGATACAACTTTTGCTATTATAAATTATTAAAGCGTGTTCTAATATTACGATGATGAATACTGTTCGAAATTCGAACATTTTTTCAAATAATTCATATTCATATTCCTCGAATAATTCTCGATGGAAAATTCCTATAATTCAAACGTTAATTTCTCGTGCAATCGAGCGGAAATCGCTGACTCCAAAGCAGTAAGTGGGTTACCTGTGACGAATGTTGGAATATTGTTTGATTTAGATTATTATATAAGCTTAGATTGTAATGAATTAAATTATCATTCGCCAAACGTCTGATCATTACCCCTCACGGCAAACTGTGAAGTTAAGAATTCCCTTTGAACTTCTGAGTCTGGTTGTTCAGTTTGCCCTTCTATCCTCAAGTGTTGTTTCAAGCACAAAGAAACAATATTTTTTGGTCCTTCGAGCCGGATCGAGAAATAGGATGTACGACCCTTATCTTGACCACACCGATAGCACTAGAGGAGAGGCCAATGGAATCAACGAGAAGAAGAACTCCAGAGCCTCTACCAGCATCTGCGAGAAACACTCCAGAGCCTCTACCAGCATCTTCGAGAAGCCCTCCAGAGCCACTACCAGCATCCGCGAGGAAGCCTTCCAGAGCCAACACCTGCGCTTGAAAAGAAGCCCTCCGGAGCCACCATAAGCATCAGCGAGGAAGCCTTCCAGAGCCAACGCCTGCTCCCAAGAAGAAGCCCTCCAGAGCCACCACTAGCATCTGCGAGAAGCCTTCCAGAGCCAACGCCTGCGCTCGAAAAGAATACCTCCTGAACCACCAACATCATTCGAGCGGCAATCTTCCGGAGTCAACGCCAGCACCTGAGAAGAAGCCCTCCAAAACCACCAACAACCCAGCAGCAGTCTTCCGGAGTCTAAGCCAGAACCCGACAAGAAACCCTTCAAAGCCGCCACCAACATCGTGAAGAAGACATCCAACGCCAAAAACGAGCCTGCAAAACTACCCTTCCGAAACTAATCCAGAGTCAGACGCCTGAGATCCCAAATTCATCTAACCACAATGAACCCCTGCATACTGCAAATTCAAACAAAATTCAATTTATTCGAAGAAGAAATGAAAAGAGTCGGGGAAAGAATGAAGATGCAGCTATAGCCCAGAATCTACAAACTCCTAAACTAAAAGAAAACCTAACCATCAGATGGCGGGACATAGAAGCTCTCCATGAGCAGATTCTGGTTATCAATTCCGAAGAAACCATCAAATATACCAAGAGCGGAGTTTTCAAGGATAAAGGTCAAACCAAAAAATGTTGTTTCTTTGTACTTGAAACAACACTTGAGGATAGAAGGGCAAACTGAACAACCAGACTCAGAAGTTCAAAGGGAATTCTCAACTCCACAGTTTGCCGTGAGGGGTAATGATCAGACGTTTGGCGAATGATAATTTTATTCATTACAATCTAAACTTATATACTAATCTAAATCAAACAATATTCCAACATTCGTCACAGGTAACCCACTTACTGCTTTGGAGTCAGCGATTTCCGCTCGATTGCACGAGAAATTAACGTTTGAATTATAGGAATTTTCCATCGAGAATTATTCGAGGAATATGAATATCAATTTTTTGAAAAAATGTTCGAATTTCGAACAAATACAAAATGCAGATATTTATTATTGAAATTCATGTTTCAACTCAAATTCCGTAGGACTTTCATTAATTTTTTTAAGAAATCAACTTCCTTCGTAACAGTGGTTAAAATTTGTCGGATAAGTTATGAAACACCCCGTAGTTTAAGACTTCTTTTCGCTAGTTTATTAGTACTGAAAGTGAGAAGGTATTTTTCTTTTGGTCTTTCTACAACCTCTTAACTGTCCGCATCCTTCCTAACTCTTAATTCTCACTAATTTTTTAGTGTTATCTGTAGTGTTGACTAACCACTCATTGGGCGCATTCACCGAACGAAGATTTTGCTACCGCTACCTAGCATACATTGGGCGCATTCAGCAGAGACAACTGTTGCGGAACTGTTACCAAATTTCAATGATCTTCTGCTGAACGTTGAGCTATCCATAATCGATTTCAAGCGAATAACCGGTTATCATTGGTGATTACCAACTGCATTCAAGCGCTTTTGGTCATTCAGACCATTCAAGCGAATGATTTGATTATTTGAGTAGGGGTTATAACCAAGGGCAAAACCAACAATAACTGCGGTATTTACCGGTTATTCGCTTGAAATCGATTTATGTAACATGTTAGGTAGCGATCGCCATTTTAGTAGCGTACCTGACTTGCGCTCCTTTTCGGTAACGTGTTGTGTGGCTGACAGTTGTGACAGTTTGTTACCGCTCTTTCTGCTGAATGCGCCCGATGTCAACCGATTTCCGTTACCAGTACCTATCAGTAGCTCAAAAGTTTTGTTATCGCTCTTTCTGCTTCCAAAAATCCCCACTGCTCCAAAACGAGTTTGTAGCTTATGTGCCAGCGGACGATTCCGCAACAGTTGCACAACTGTAACGTTCGGTGAATGCGCCCATTTTCACCATCGATAATATCCTCCAGACTAATAAAGAACATCAGAAACCAGACATACGGAAGTGAGACAATGACCTGAAAAACCTTTGTGAGAATACTTCTTGAAATTGACCTAATGTTAATGGTCTTACAGTTGTGAAGTTTCTCTCAAACTTTTTGTAAAAATAAGAAAAATCTCCCATTCCCATTCTTTAAAAGCTAATGAATTTTTGTTCACAATTATTCCTATTAGCTCAACAGTAATCATTTTGATTTCCGTGATTCTTTTAGATAAGAACTACGACGAAATGTTGATAAATTGTGTTTACGCTATTATGCTGAGTGGAGTTGTAACAGTATTTGTACTGTCATACATACTTCTTGACAACCGAATAACGAAATTATTAGAAAGGATGCAGAGAATCACCCGTGAGACTCCAAAAGAAATTATCGACATCTATGCGAAAATCGACATGCTGTCCTGGTGCTTGTACCTGGCATCCCTAATATTTGCAGTGCTCATCAGTCTAATAAACTTCTTCAGAAACAGTTTTTGTTATGAAGGAGCAAATGAAACCGACGGGTACGTATGCGGTTTGTTGAGCCCCGCTTGGTTCCCTTTCGACGTTAAAAATGACGGACTAACTAAAATCATTCTGACACTATGGTTTGATCTTGGGCAAATTTACATGCTGCCTCTTGTGATCGTAACTGTGTTTGGAATGGTTGCGGTTCCAAACTTCATTACAGCTTGGCTACGACATCTCAGGATGACTTTGGAAAATGAAAATTCTGCCAGCTTCACAAGAAACTTCAAACATTATGTAAACTATTATACTGAGATTTGTGGGTAAGTATTTTGAAGAGTTAGGTAGTGAGATTGTAATTCTTAGGTCTCTTGTGTTTAATTTATGACTAATAAGTATTTTAAACATGAAATGTAATGATTTATGGTAGATATAATTTAAAAGTTTTCATTTTGAAACTGAATACCATTTCACTGAATCAATAGTTAATGCGAGTATTGCGTCAATATTATCGAAAAATATTTCTAATATGTTACATGTGACAAGATTGCCAAATATGGTTCGATATTCTGACTTTTTCTTCCGAACTCTTCGGAACTTTGAAGCAATAGAATGTTAACAAAATATACCTATTATAATCCGTGTAGAATTATTGGCATCCCTGAAGATCTGGAAAGTCCAGTCGTGTGTTAATTTTCAGTAACAAAATGTAGCTAATACTAATAATTCATATGAATCTATCACAGGAACAAAATCATAAATGTAAACAATCCTATCCTATGCTACTAATATACATATATGAACGAGTTGGGTAAAGAACAAAAGATTCTTGCGGTCGAATTTCCCGGAAGGCTGAACGTAGCCACAACGACCCCTGTTCAGAATAATAATAATAATAATCCCACTAATTTTATAAATGCGAAAGTTTGTGAGGATGGGAAGATGTTTGTTACTCTTTCACGTGAGAACTACCGAACGGATTCAGATGAAGTTTCACATCAATATAGTTTATCTATCCGAATAACATAATTTATAAAAAGTTTGTGGTATTTCAGAATAAAACAATGAGAAAATATCTAGCCAGTCAAAAAAATGCCTGCTTTTCAGAGCTATAAGGGCAATTCGTCAAAGTACATACATACGTCGCGTAGTCGCGAACCACCCATGTTATTCTCACGGTGATATGCAGAAATGACCCTTAGCCTCGATCGATTCTAGGCAACTAGATGAAACTGTGAAATAGCGAAGTACGTCAACCAGCAATACTATTATCAGCTGTTGTAGAACTGATGTGTACGATTAATATCTTGCGTAACGTAACCCCGAAGAAACCGCGTCACGGGAGGGCTCTTACGTTGAGAGAATTGACTTATTATTTTATTATAGGATTGTAGTTTCAGTTATTTTGGTATAGGTTGGACGTGTATAAACGAAAAGTAGGCGGTGTGGCAATTAGGATCAAGGCTTTTTCAAGATTTTTCGTGTTTGAGGATGATATTGGAATAATAATTAATAATAATAACAATAATTTCAATAGCCGATTTGGGCAGACGGAGTTGCTCGGACCAGCTGGTATAAAATATTGTAAAGTCTGATTTGCTTGAGATATACATCGCTGCCCTAGATACACCCTCTCTGTCTTCTTCGCGAGCTTTCGATCCTATTCAAACACGCTCGCAATCCTTCCAGAAACGACCACGACATTGCCTGCATTCACCGAACGAAGAATGTTGCCGCTGCCACCGCTCCGCTACCGCTACCTAGCATAAACAGAAAGCGCTCCCAAAATGCCCGTTCTCCGGAACGTGTTGAGTTTGTAGCCGATTGTAGCGTATGTGCCACCGGACGATTCCGCAACAGTTCCACAACTGTTGACGAGATATAAGGCGATCGCTAGCTAGCCAACAAGGCGTCAGTCCGTAGTGAAGTTCGAGTATTGAGAACAGCGCGCAATCTTAACTATCGAAGTAGTGAAAATAAATTGTGTAAATAAATTAGAATAATTTCTAAATGTAAATAAGTGTTATATTGGTTCAAACGTACTGCTCCACAGGAGTTAATGATATCGTATTCAACCGTTTTGAAAAGTATGTTCTCTTCGAGAAAATCGCTGTAAAATTATTCAAAACTCAATAACAACTTGAATCGATCCAATAAAAATCAGTATGAGACATTTCGTCAAACTGGTCGACTTTTTTCTGAAGTTTGGTGCTTTGCATATGCTTCATAAATGTTCATAATATGAAATGGAGTCAGTTTATCAAAGGCTCCCATTTTAAACGGATTTTCCGAAAATTCCAAGACGTAAATTAACAAACTCTGAGGCTTATAGGGCTATCGGAATGCTACAGGTGGCCAAACTCAGGTTGTTGTAGCGGAAAGGCTCCAAGTCAGCGAAAGTGTGATATCTCGACTTTGGAGTAGGTTCAGGGAGACAGGTTCCGTGTTGGAATGACCAAGGCTTGGTGGGCGACGAAAAACAACACCTGCTCAGGATCGTTTCACTACCGTTTCGTCGAGAAGAAAGCCTACATCTACGTGCAGAATGCTACGCAATACTCTTCAAAATGCAGATGGGGTCCAAGTTTCCATCCAAACTATCAGTTAACGTTTGAGAAAGGTGAATCTAGGTTCTAGACGTCCATTAAAAGGAGTTCCATTAACACGTGACCATAAGCGTCAAAGACTGGAATGAGCAAGACAACATATCAATTGAACGATCAATGGCGTAGTGTCCTTTTTACTGATGAATCCAAATATGGACGAGTTTCAGATCCCACGAATACCCCGTAATCGTCGCTATGTCCAAGAAGTCTATCCATTCCGAGGGGGGAGTGTTATGTTATGGGCCGGGATATGTTTCAACGGGCGCAGAGATCTACACATTTGTCCTGAGAATATGACAGCCTTACACTATAGGGAGCATGTCATTGACAATGTTTTGCCAAATTTCCACGATACCAGATTTGAATTGCTTAGAACATGCATGGGATATGCTCCAAGAAGATTAGATACCTAATCATCAACCTACCCCAGAATCCTTAAATGATCTGAGAGAGCTTCTACCCCGTTTATGGAACCAAATTTCTCAAGAAATGTTGAACAACCTCGTGTGTAGTATGCAAAAAAGATGTCAAGCTGTTATTGATGCCCGTGGAGGCCATGAATTGTATTGATAGTTTTAAAATGCTTGAATTCTCTGGGAATAAAATTTGCTATTTTAATCAATTTTTCTTAACCACCGCTGCAGACCTACAGGCTAAAATTAATTTTATTTCCTGCAACTTGAAATCATATTAATATGAATTTTCATCACAAAATCTCATTCAAATTATATATTTTTGCAATTCAAGTCAATATAACCCTAACTCACGCGGATCAGTTTATTTTAGACAATTAACATAGTTGCTACTTTAATTTAATTTATGTGACGAAATTCTCCTTCTGCGCGTCTGCCCCCTTTCTTAAATTCGATAATTTAAATTTGCGACGAGGTAGATGGAAATTCGAAACTAATTACATTTTATTCATCATTGTCGAATCAGTGAGACAGTGAGCTTTTTTCCAAGTTCCAATCATTCGACTGCCCTGTGCAGTGATGTTGTGATGTACAATGATGGTTATTATGTAATAAGGATATGCTTCGAGGCATTTGACAGCGTTAATCCTTTATTTTTGGCAAGGCAATTGTATCGGTTGAGAGTGCGGGGTAAGCTAAATCACTGGTTGGTATGCACAGACTACTAATAATAATATATTAATAGTCTATGTTGGTATCCTTCTTGTCCGATAGATGATTCGGTTAGACTGCTTGGCTGCACTTGATGAAAACCTACTCTAGACATCCGAGATTGACAGTGTTTGCTTTTGATTGAACAGGCACTTGTACCATATGTCCTTTGAAAAAATATTTTGGCTTTCGTTGTGCCCTAGCGTTCAATCACTCTATATTGCCTCAACGCTGCGATATTGTCTGGGCGGGCCTTTGCTCTGCAGAAGCGAATAATTCGAGTATTAATCGGGTTCATCCTCAGACCTCGTGTAAGGGAAGCTTCCGTTCTAATAGTCTCCTAACACTTCCATCACTATAAATTTACCATGTCATGTTATATATTCATGATAGGAGATTGAAACTACATAGGCTTTATGTCCACCACTCATATAACACCAGCGGTTGTCAAAGATTGTACCATTCTGGTCTCAACCAGATCAACAAAACATATCGGAGAAATAGGAAAGATTACGAAAGGCGGCCAGAAGATCGCATGTAATAAGCAAGCGAAATATCTGGAGGTTATCCTGAATCGAGAGCTGAAATTCAGGAAAGAAATGCAGGAAATATGAAAAAAAACAAGACAACTAAACGTATGTTTATATAAACTCCACAACCTCAACAGAGGAAGCATAACGTAGAAAGCTATAAGAAAGAATACCTTCAAAGAAATATATCAAGGAAGAAATAGAACTATAGAGAAAATAGTACTTCAACAGATAGATAAAAATAATACCTACTTAAAATTCCTGCCTCAAAGACGGATTGAAGAACGTATATATACACTGAAACAGTCCAGCATGTTCATAATAATTATAACATCCTCGAGTGTATTGCAAGAATTTATCAAAATCTACTTTTACAGATGCGTCGAAGATATGAACAACTGTGTAGGATACTGCCTAATATTTCAATACCAGTTCGCTTCTTTGCTTATCGGAAGCTTGGGATATATAACAATTACGGTAAGTTGAAGAAATACTGACATACTCTTTCTTCCCCATCATTTTCTCTTTCACAATGTCAAAACTTGAATTCATAATGTTTGTACAAAAATAAGTTGGAATGCAGAATTATTTGTACTCCAATCTCGTTAATTGTATCCATGGACTCTGAAACCACATCAAAAATATCTTGAATTAATTACAGTTCATCGGACAATAATGAATAGAATAAAATAGAATAGAATAGCTATAAGAGTTCGGCGTCGTATTAATATTACTCATTAGGTCATCCCATCCGAAGATTTAAGGTTTCCAATATAGTCCTAATACTCTAGATCAGTCTAGATGAAGTCCTAACTTGCAGCTTTGGTCGGATGCTGGACTGTTTCAATCTCAGGGGGAAGGCAAAGCTAGCCATACTCACTCATGTTCGTTCTAGAGGTGCTAGGTTGAATGTGATACTAACAGTATTTTTTAGTCTGCCTCGAGAATTCGAAGAGTCAGTTAGAGCCATAGTCGCATAATCCCGTTCTCTCAATTGCTCATCACTCGAAACCTTTGCTGGCTAGCTTGGTCTCCGGCGATTCCTAAATCCTCCTGGCCTAGAGTTGCCAAGACACGAGCCTTGGAATTAGAAAGGATTCAGGTTCGTGAAGTCAGCTTGGTGCTTCGTTTGGAATCGGTAGGTTTTCCTTCTATTCGTCGTTGTCCTTCGTGTTTTGGGGTTTTGTTTGTTCTTCAGCCTCTTGTTAGAGCTATGAGATCTCGGCATCGGCAGAGTAATAATATTACTCATTGGGTCATCCTATCCGAAGATTCAAGGTTTCCAATGAAGTCCTAGTACTCTGAATGTAGTTTTAACAATAGTCCTTGCACGTGGTGCTAACGGTACTCTTTGAGTCTTCCCTTGTCTTGGGATTTTTCTAAAAACGCTCTTAACCTATGTTGTTAGAAGACATAGGACAGCGTAGGGGGTTTAGTCAATCTTGGTTCGTTGCTCGTCCTATAAACATAACAAGTTTATCAGGACTCAGGATACATCACAACTACTCAAGCTGCCTACTTATGCTGACGTATTTGCAGAGTATTTATTTATTTTATTTATTCATCATACACAAGTAAGAATATACGGGAAACGCCAATTAGATAAAAACACAATTGTAATGAAAAAATATAAATTCTAATTTAACAAAAAAAAAAACTTACAGTAACAAAAAACCCTCAAAAAGACCAACTCAAGTAGTCTAATTCAATTCACTCGAATATGCAGAAATTCCTCTCTTAGGAGGCATTAAAATGAAAAATTACACAGAGATAATCCGAATCTCCAGCAAGCACATCAAATATGTAAGCAATTAAACGCACAAATCTTTTTTAAATCTTTAAAATGGGGACCAAACGACAGAATCCTACTCTGAAATACAGTAGGCGCTCGATAATCCGGCGCTCGCCAATCCGGCACGCTCAGTAGTCCGGCACTTTGGGACTCAGGTTACCCGCTCTGTATTCCGGCATTTTATACTGCTGAACTCCGGACTACCGAGCGGTTCGAGTAGTTTCTCCCGCTCGGCAGCCCGGACCTAACCTCGACAGTGATGTCACGTATTTGTTTTCTCTTGTTTCACAGCGTCCCTTGACGAAATAGCAGTCAAATTTTGCGAAAGTTGGATAGTAGTGAAAATCATATGTTAGCTTCCTTATCCAGTACAAATTCGATAATCCGGTATTTCCGATAATCCGGCATGAAGGAGAAAAATCAGGTGCCGGATCATCGAGCGCCTACTGTAGTTTGAACAAGGGAATAGATCTTCAATGTACCTACAGAAAATACTACAGTTTCAAATATAAAAAAACAACATACGGAGTGCCTTCGACTTCATAGCAATCATATGCTCCCTGAAGGTGAGCATACCATCAAACAGTACCTACCTGGTTCCTGGTTCGACCGATCTTCGGACGGTCGGTTTTTTTGTTAGAACACATTTTATGATAATCAAATTTAGTATACACATACCTATCAATGAAATAAGAATAATGATCTTTCCGACATAATAATAAAATAACTATAATTTGTTTATTTAAATGAAAATTCCGAGTGTAGTGAGTGGGATTATAAGTACCCACAATTTCTTGAGGTTAAATTATTTTAATGACGCATTAGGGTCTGCTTGAGCAAACACTACTTTCCACAGTATAGTCCAGGTATCATGAGGATTTTCATTTAAAAAATTTACTTTTCCCGATGTTGGTCGCTTGACTACCGAAAAAGTGACGTATAATATGCCATGCATGAAGACCGTAACTGGACTTTAAGTCAACAACATATTCAAAAGTTTTCCCTTGGGAAATAAATGCAGATCCAACAAGAAATTGTTGAAGCTGCAAGGTACATCTCTATGGTCCTTTTGACGAGTCAAGGATTATCCTTGGTATATCCACGGCAATATTCTTTGCCGTGTTGTTCACCCGTAATTTTTCCTTTATAACGTGACTTCATGCAATGAGTCTTACACCATTAGGTACATAGTCCTTCTGGTACGTCTCAATTACTCAACAACATTGTTCACGCATTTTTTTCAGGTTGATCTTTCATTGCAATAGTAAATTTTGTACTCTCCTGCCTCCTGCAAGTTTAGAAACTATATCATCATTAATTTTTCCAATATCTGTATTGAGAGGCGCGTTTCATAATTTTCATTGGCTGAGCTATTACCAAATACTTCATCAATAAGATTGTTGTCTGAACTCATATTCTGCTGCCTTTCAATTTTTTCCATATTATTCTGAGTCGGTTCGCCGTTGAATAATTTTAATAAATAATAATTTGCAAACTGGAATTGCTGTATATCAACTCGCATATTTTCTTTTAGTTCAAAAGTCTTAAAAACGGTCCATTTTCATGTAATCATGTGAGTTAAAATGACACAATTGATTGATTTTCTCCACAACTGCTAACTGCTATAGAATATAGTTCTTCTTCCCAAGTCACGAACGGTTGTAAAGCGATTATGACCAGCACAGTTCTAGACCCATATTGACCCATATGGAAGGCAATAACATATAACATGTCACTTGTTCAGATTCATCGGCAAAATATATTCATTCATAAAATTTATCTAGCTCAACTTGTAGTGACCTCGAGCTCTCCGAATTTGCTGTCCTAGCAAAAATCATGACATCACTATCAATGGTCCTGAATGGGAGTCCTACGATACTCCAAATGTAACATGAATCGACCGAGAATGAAATATTCTATATCTCACTATTTGAACCCGAACAGAAAGAAAGCTTCGGATCCATGATAAAAGAGATCCAACAATCCCAATATCTTCAAGTTTAGACATAAGCAATTTGTGGTTAACTTTATCGAAGACCTTTGGAGAAATCGGTATACTCGTATATGGAATCTACTTGGCACCCTCAGTCGAAACTGTTTATGATATCAGATGATATCCATCATTCGAGTGTAATAACAAGTTAGTCATTGTAGGACCCGATTTATCAAAGGTCTTTGTATAGGATTATCCAGAGAAATTGTCAATGGAAGTTGAGATTGCTCTTTGATAGCATAGTATAAATTTAGATTTTGGGATTTCTTTTTCTTCTCTACTTGATCATCCATTGTTTGATTCCTCTTCTTTCCTATAATACTAGGGTGGTTCGAATATGATCGAGGCAAGTGCTCTGACACGTTTATTATAAAAAAAAATTACAAAAATTTACAGCATTTTGTTCACTTTTCCAGAAGCTTTTTGATGCCGGTATCGATAAATTCCTTGGGCAACACGGACAGTCATCTCCCGATTCCGATATTGTATCGAGCGTGTGATGCGCGGTATGAGGGCGCGCGATATCTTGGAAAAAAATCTTCTTTTTCTTGCAAAAATTATTCTCAGTTTTTAGCAATAAATGAGTTTCACATGTATTTTCAGAAGGTTGGAGTAGTATTCAGCTTTGATGGTACCTGGGTGCACAGAACTGTTCTCCAAAATGTTGTCTGTTGTGATGCAGGTTCACGGTCGACTGTCATGCGGCTCATTCTCTACGGTTTCACGGCCATCCTTGAATGCTTTGGCCATTCTAAACACAAACCTCCTCAGAAAATTTTTCGTGTTTTCAATGCCTCCCCACAAAAAAACGAATGACAAAACGTTGCGCAACGGTGGTTAGCACTTGACGTCCACTCATGATACATTTTTTCCATATTTGAACCACCCTCGTATATATTTTTCATTAGTTACACCTCCCGTGCGAAGCCATGGCGAGCAGCTAGCATTAGATAGTTAGGATTTTTGGAATAATCATCTCATTTGATGGGTTCAATTAACCTAAAAAAACCTCGCCTTTTAAAACGCTTTCTACATTTATATAGAGTTTCGATCAGATCATTGTTGCTATCAAAATGAAGTTTGTATTAATAAGATCCCATTTGCAGGCAAAGGCTTGTTCTGAAGTCTTCAATCTCGTAATTGTTTTGTTTCTGGAATGGTTCCTTTGCTCAAATGGGCAAAATTTGGAGAATGAGGTAAAATTCACTTTTCAGAATATGAGCGAAACACTTTATTCAAGGGAAATTTTTTAGAAAGAAGAGTTCGTACGAACAATTTATTCGTTGCCATGGTACGACATGGATGCTAGTATGAAATTGAACTACAGACTTTTCATGGAGAAATTGAAACATCCAATTCACTTGAGAGTAAAACCTCTGATTCTAATCAATCACCAATGTCTCCTTGCGGTGAGTACGGAAGTACCTAAGTCAATAGAAGATTTACGAACGATTTTGAAAATTATATATTTTGAATGAGTTTGTTTACAGAGTGATCAATCTCGAGGAGAAAAACTAAGGAGTGTATACACAGATTTTTTTGATGAGGAAATCGCATACCTATTGCATGTTTAGCCTATTCTATAAATATTACAAATTGATACTACTATACCGGATTTTAACTCCACGAAAGGCACCTAATTATTCGACAACTTAAATACAGTACAATCGCGTTAGTATGAACACGCGTCAATATGAACTAGACCGTAATGTGAACACAAAAAAAAAAGGCAGACGCCTAGATCTTCTAGAAATTTTGGAAATATTTTCTGCTTCAAAATATAAACAACCAATTGTGAACGATTAATTAGATTTCCGCTTATCTCCGGTTTTAACATCTGTTGTTTGATGTTTATTTCTTTGACTTATGCGTACACTTTTCAGTCCTGAGAATGGGATAAAACCCGAAACATGTCGACTTATTAGATGTTTAATTTATTAAAATATTGTGAACGTAGTCTTGTGTTTTTATTTTTCAATTGACAAAATCTTCTATATTAACTACTCTGTAATATGAACAAAGAACAATCTCACTATTATGTATTGTCTATTTTTTTCGAAGTAATGAATCGGTTTTCACGATTTATGGTTATTTATTCATTGCCGATTCCCGCTCCATTAGTTGTCTCGTACATATTTTTATTCCTAGGAGTACTACTCTAGCTAAGGAAATGGTGGAAGTTAGTAAAAAATCAAGATGTTTTTCTCTTCATGAGAAAATATCCTTACTGGTGAAATAATTCGGTATTGGAAGAGCAGTGGTCTATTAGTAATTATTCTACCTAAATAGTTTCAGGCTTTCACGACCGGTTATATTGACATTAAGAGAGTCTTCTGGGCTTATTGGCCGTGGTCTATTAGGAATTATTTCACCTAACGTTTCGCCCACAACTGCGGTAGGCATCTTCAGAGGATTCTTGGTCTGAGGTTGTAACTCGACCGCTGAATTTCCGAAAGTGATGCTGGATTCGATCCGTTGGCCCCACTTATACCCTGATCATTGGCGGGAGAAGGTAGTGGGTTTACGCGCGCGATGTTGATTGGTCCATCGCTCCCACTTCGTATTGGCTTGATTTTGGTCTTTTCCAACACCGGCAACCATGCGCTATGTACCAAAGGAGTTTCTTCCCTTCTGTTCATATTGTTCTTATGTTTATATATCTCAATGGCTTCCATGTTCATCCTAGGATAGAAACTTTTGATGTTTGAAATAGCTTCTGCCTTTGAGAAAACAATATTGTGTCCATCTGTCAGAGCATGTTCCGCTAGTGCGGATTTTTCTGTCTGATTGAGTCGACAGCATCGTTCATGCTCCTTAATTCTCGTATCAATACGATCTAAGCATATTGACAATTTCAAACCTCAAGAACATTCTTGAAAATGATTCTCACGATCCATGAAGCATCCGAAAAGTTATTGTATTGTCCTTGAAATACAGGAGTTCGAATTAATTCAACTTTATTTTATAAACCCGGAAGACTTATCTAATGTCATTATAACCCAATAGATGGGACTGCAAAGCGAACAGTCTGTTCTATAAAAGACCAAAAAACACAAATTCTGGAAAGAGTATGCAGTACATTCAGATTGATCTTGTCTTCTAAAGAAGACAAAATGCTATAATAGAAATTCAGCAATATAGATTGTTTCTTTTCCAACGAGAAAGTAGTTTCTGGACAAATGATCGAACCAGAAAGTCTTCAATTTAAGATTGATCAGTAGTGATTATTCTTTAAATATCTTAAGGCTTTTAACATTTAACTAGTTTTCTTTCAACTATATACGCATCATTATTATTTATACTTATATGTACTTTTGAAGAGGTAAATCTAGAAAACATGCAGAAAAAATATATATCTTGACCTCCACAAATATGAACAATTCTTGCAATATAAACAAACCAAAATTTTTTGTGTTCATATTAACGCGATTGTACTGTATGACTTGACCTTTCCCCAAACCGTCGTCCGTTCCTCAACATACTTCGAAGTATCTTTTATAGCTTCCCAAGTAATCTACAGGACTTTTCCATACAGTATCCACATATCTATTTTCCCGTTTCGCCTTCCCAGATATACTACCGCTTCGTAGTACTTTTTTGTACTTTCCGAGTAATCTGCAGGATTTTTCCGTTTCGTATCCCCAGACTACTAACTAACTCCTCAACCTAACTCCCACCTTCCTTGCTACTAGGTGAATTCCAACAAAAACGCAAGGTAGTACCTCAGCGAAAATTTTCGTTATCTTACAAGTCTCACGGTTTTCTATTCGGGGCCAAAATGAAAGCCCCTGTCGAAAAACAATGTATTAAAGTCTTGGGGATATTTTGTTTCATATGCACTGAGAGACAGTTTCGCTTCCAAAGTCCTGAGATTTCTTTTATCTCCAGATTCTCGAGGCATAAAATACAAACAACTCTTTGATTTTCAGATATAAGTTTTTTCGATTATATCATCTGCAACATTGTATGTACTTTTTATTCTCGAATGATATGAACTATGGAATAATCAATTTCCTTGTTATTACAGTCAAACCCAACTCGATTAAAAACAACAATAGATTGTAAAATAAAGCAGTCTTGTAAACTCAAAGTTGAATTCATCTATGTTTCAAAAATGATTTCGCTGATTTATTTTTTTTTCAAAGTTGTGAACCTCTGAAAAAAACCCCGACATATTACACAATTTTTCATCAAACCAAGTAGACTGTTTCACTTTAGCTCATGGGCGGTCCCAGAGGGGGGTAAGGGGGTCATGACCCCCCCCCCCCAAATCTTAAAATTGCATTGATTATAATGAGCTCTTTGTGCAAATTCATGTGTTTCCGATCAGAAAACTGTAAACTCATGAAGGCGACCCCCCAAAATTTGAGGCTAGGACTAGGACCGCCCTTGCTTTAGCTCCTAATTTTTTATGCCCAATTTGTATATGAATGTACTAGATATTCATAAGAAAAAACAACATTTTAATTTCAGGTTTGTCGTGGAGCATATAGTATTGTGGCCTTTTTGATCAATACAAATCAGTATCAAAGTCAACAATCTATGGATCAACACCCTTAACTATTTTTGCTGATTTTGTAACAATAGTATGATGCTTATAGCAAACGTTAATATAATTGTGCAACAAATTTGTCGTTTGTAATATTTTTCGTAGTATTGCACTTGAATTGTCATTTTCCTCATTATATTATCATACAGCAAATTGAGTTTTTGATATTTCTCATCGTCGACGAAGCTGCAATTGTTTTCGTAGATAAACAACTGCTCCAAAATAAGGATGGTGGAACTTCGCATACTATTTTTCGCTGAGACATAAATATACATCATATAAGCAAATGTTCCCTGAAAAATAAAGGTTTTTCAGTGATTGAAATTTCTCTCATGGTGAATTCATCTTCGATATGAACCGACTCACCGTCATTAACATTAAAAATGTGGTTTCCCTAAAATGAATAACAATAACATAATTGTTTCCATCTTCAGTCGAAACCAAACTTATTACATATTGACTTACGAGGATCGTGAAGTAACCAAAACAAAATTTTTCTGTGATTCCGAATGTTCGAGAGAAAAAGTCCAAACAATCTGGAAGAGCAGATATGGAATCTATAGCAGCATCAATAAACTGATTGGTTCGTTCATTACCATTTTCCGAACTGATTGCACCTCTTGTCCATTCTATTATAATCAAATCAGCGTTTTCACTTTTCTTTACTTGATGTAGTGGGTATGTGTTAGATATTTTAATAAATGACACGATCATAATATGGCTCTGATCCATCTCATCCTTAATCAGATTCAGCAAAATTGTGGCGGATATCAATTCGAAATAGATAATCACATTCGATACGTATTCTATAAAATAACTCACTCTTTCCATATCGCAGTTTTCAATATCACCATATATCTTGAGAGCAATTACAAGAAAACCACAAATAAATACCAACGCCGTTCTTAAAATCGTTCTATAGTTTCTTCTATTGAATTCGAAGATATTAAATCGCTCATCGTTGAGTGAATCTGCCAATTTCTCAAAATAATATCTATTTTCGATACGATAAAACAGCACCATACTACCAGAGAAACCTCCAACAAAATGGAAAATCAGTTCTTGGCTCATAGAGTATTTACAAGCACGAGTAGTTCCAAAATTTTCACGAAACGTTGTAAGATAGAAGAATAGTAAAAGAAATAATGCTATGGATGGAGGTCTTGTATCCAAAAACTTTCCATCTTTCAAAAAGGAACATCCATAGATTTTCATGAAGAAATTGAGATATTTGAGTTCTCTTCGACAATCTGTCATAGTTCAACACCACTGATTCAGTGTTTGTATCGACTGAAAATACTCCTCATTTCTGCCTATGAAATAATAATTCGACAATATCAGTTTTCTCGTAATTAGGAACCACTTCATGTAATGAAATATGATAAATCTTCCACTATAATGAATAACAATGCCCAAATTCAGCAGTAGCAAAAAAATTTTGAATACGACTATATTATTTGAATGAGAGTTTTTACGATTTTTGGGGGCATTATTCAACTTATATTGCGAAATCCAACTATTGTATTTCTTGAATCATCTATGATAGAGAAATACATTCATTATTATTCTTTAGCTATTTACAATATTTTCTCCAGAACTTGCCTTGGTAATATCTCAATATGGATGTCATCCAAGTTCCATCTAACCTCGAGTCAGCCAACACCAGTTGCAGAGCTTATCGACACATATAGGTATACAGATGTTGCATGTCACACGCTCATTTATTTATTTATCTAAACGAGAACTTCAACAGGAAGCCCAATAACAGAGATTCACAAATAAGTACATAAGTGATTTCTAAACATTTAACAACTTCCTATATGGTAGAAGATCCGAACCTTCATCTACCTTCACCGAGCTCATGATGATTTTGTAATAAATTTCACATGTTAGATAATATATAAAAAAATCCTGGAGAGAATGTTTTTAATAATTTTTCTAAAAATGATTTTTCATGGCATTTTGCAACATCATGATAATGAGAAAATTCTATACTGGACTTACAGTATGAAACATATAGAATATGCATACATAGGGTTGCCTACTATTTACCTCGACGAAGTACTGGGTTGCCAGGTTTAAACAGGTATATGGAAATCAGTTAGTTTCACTGAGAAAAAATTTTATATCAGCATTAGTGCTGTTTTATTCTAAACACGTTGATATAGGGTTGCCTGCGGAAAAATTCGTCCTAAAAGAGGTTGCCGAGTTTTGAAGATTGAAATTTCGACGCGCCAGGTCCGGGGTAAGTATGTCGTGTAGTAATAAGGGAATGAACGTTTTACTAGAATGGACGCTAGATTCTAGGCATTCTGTGCCTTTGTCAGCTATTGAAGTATTGACATGTTCCTAGAAACAAGTTCTCATATATGTTACTGTTCGAGATTTCATCGGTGTGAAAAGGGTTTTCTTACACCAATAAATTATATCTTCATTATCTATAGGAAAATTTAAAAAAATAATAATAAGAACCGTGAGCCAGAAACCAAAAACAAACAAAAACTGGCGAGATATCCTTCAGAAAAATTACTTCTCAAATTATTCATTTGTATTTCGAATACAATCAGATAACGACTGATAGATATAAAGGGTGAGTCAGAAAGAACGGTCGAAACTTCAGGTGTGTATTTTGCAGGTCGAACTAATTTAAAAAAACCCATATGTTGTTATCCTATTCTCATTTGTTTTCAAACTATAGGGTAATTAGTATATTATTAATGCTTATTAATGAAAAACTCGAGTCAATCAGAAAAGCAACGAGGGCCCTTCGCAGACGAAGTCCAAGGTGTTTGGAGGTTAAAGGCGGGATTTTTGAGCATTAATTAATGCTATATAATAATAATAATAATAATAATAATAATAATAGTTTATTTTACCCAACAGGAGAATTCCCATTAACAGGGTAACATATTGCCAATGAATAATATGAACAATTATTCCAACAAAATTACACATTCAATGATATAACAATAAACAATAACCGCCCCGAACTAAAAAAACAAATTAAATTTAAGTTCATCAGCAGCTCTGCAAAATCGATAAACCGGAGCTTGCTCAAGTACGTTAGTCCGAGGTTTAGGGAGTCGAAAGTTTGATGTGGTCCTCGTTTCAATTCTTGGCACACGAAAGTCAACCCTGGACAGCAGATGAGGTGAATCAATTCTTCCAGTGACAAGCTTTTGCGCAAATTTAGCGCACTGTCGCTTCTGTCTCTCCTGCAACGTTGAAATTCGCATTTCCCGCATGATCTCCGACAAATCCGCACCACGTTCAGGATACCTGCCGGTCTTTCTATATTCAGCACACTTCAAGAATTTTCTATGAATGCGTTCAAGTGATGTTAGGTGGGAACTGTATATCGGAAACCAAACCAAGTTGGCGTACTCTAATTTGCTGACGACAAGAGAAAAATAGAGAATTCTGAGGACTGAAACATCAGGGAACTCCCTGGAATACCGGAACACAAAGCCTAAAGATCGACTGGCCGAAGAACAAAGCTCCTCGATGTGAGGAACAAAGCTGAACGTCGAATCAAATAACACCCCCAGATCGCGAAACCGATCTCCACTCGCGATAAGACAATTACCAATAGAATAATTGAAGGTGAGAGGACGTAAGCTTCTCGTGAAAGTCACCTTAAAACACTTTTGTATATTTAAAATGAGTCCATTGCGCGAGCACCAAACATTAACCAACTCCAAGCTGGACTGGAGCAGCTCTAAATCAGCAATCCCGCGTATCCTCAGGTAAAGTTTGAAGTCATCTGCATAGGCCAAGGCTAAGCAACTGAGAAGAGCCAGAAGATCGTTGATAAAAATTATGAATAACAATGGTCCAAGATTAGATCCTTGTGGCACACCTGATGACAGACAAAATTCGAAAGACTTGAAGCCATTATAAAACACATGACTCATTCTTCCATCCAAGTAAGATCTCATCAGGTCGACATATGCTGGACTGAGGCCAAAAAAAGAAAGTTTATTCAGCAACAGACGGTGATCAACCGAGTCGAAGGCTCATGAAAAGTCTGTATAAATAACGTCGACCTGACCTCCATCATCCAGAGTCTCCGCGATAAACTGCGACAATGTTGCCAAATTCGTGACCGTAGACCTACCCCGCATGAAACCGTGTTGCATTTCTGATATATGTGGTCTAACATATATGTGGTCTAACTATATAAATCAGTTCCAAAATGGTTGTCACGATGGGATGCCTACATTTCCCCACGTCCTGGTTTGGAACTCAAAAAATTACTTCTACACCGCAACTTCTCTTAAATATAAGTTAATATTCTTTTAAAAGTGCATTCTTTTCGTTAAAATTGTAAAAGTTATAGTGATCGTCTGGATTAATTGTGGTTTATGTGTTGAACACGTGATCCTGTGATTGGTTATATCAAAGACTCCTGTTGCCCCCAGGACACAGGGGACGACAAGAACATTATAAAGAAGAGCATAGTTTTTACAAATCACTCGATATTGGGCACATAGCATAATTGCTGAGCCTAAGCCCCTTTCTGCATCTTGACAGGGGGCTTCTGTCACACAGATTGGGAATGAGAATTGAATGAATGAAAAAAAAATGCTATAAATAAAATCGGATAACAACATATGAGTTTTTTGAAAATATTTCGACCTCTAGAATACACACCTGGAGTTTGGGCTGTTCCTCCCGACTCACCCTGTATACTAAACTTGTAAGTTATAAATTATAGGCCTACACCCCAGAATAACCACACTACACTCATATACGTGTAGGTAATAGGTATAATATAAAATATAACTACACTAATTCACAGAATACAAATACTCCCGACTGCGGCCAATGAACGGTTTAGTCGACTAAGTTCACATGATCGCGCTACAACGCACGTTGCACGTTTGTAGCGCGTTCAGATGATCGCGCGACTACGCGTGATTTCCAAACGCGCGACTAGAGATACTGAGTAGTCACATAGAAATGTTCATATGGTCGCGCGTAAATTGGCGATCCCGCGCGATCGACTTTGCTCTGTCGCCAGTATCTTGTATCGCGACTTCGCGCGTATTGAAGTACAACTGTCAGGCATAGACGTGTTCAGATGATTCGCGCGATTTGACGTACAAAGCTGAAATATTGACAGAGATTTCAATGACTTTTTCTGTGCTCAGAATCTAAAAACCGCCTCAGCACATTGTGAACGATAGAAGAAGAAGAAGATTATGACGCGAGCTGTCGCACTATCAACGCGCGACCATCTGAATACATCAACGCACGTTAACGAGCTACGAACGTGCGTTGTCGCGCGATCATGTGAACTTAGCCTTATAGTCTAATCGCGCAAATCATCTGAACACGTCTATGCCTGACAGTTTTACTTCAATACGCGCGTTTGGGAATCGCGCGACTAGAGATACTGAAATGTTCATACAGTCGCGCGTCATCGCGCTTATATTGGCGATCACACGCGATCGACTTTGCTCTGTCGCCAGTATCTTGTTTCGCGCGACGTCGCGCGTATTGAAGTACAACTGTCCGGCATAGACGTGTTCAGATGATTCGCTCGATTAGACGTACAAAGCTGAAATATTGACAGATTTCAATGACTTTTTCTGTGCTCAGAATAAAAAAATGACAGTAGTCGCGAGCTGCCGCGCTATCAACGCGCGACTAGAGAGTTGAAGTGCTCCCACGAACGTAGACGTAGACGTTATAATTGACATATACACATGCGCATTCGTCAGTTTTTAACGTTAACGGTAGCGCCAGCTTAACGGCCGACGTAAACTAGCGTCCTCTCACGTATACCCTAAACGCCAACGTACGTTACCCGAACCATGATACAAGGAATACAAGATATGATCTTGCGCATCTTGCTGTGACGTCACCTGGAGAGTAAACAATCCCGACAAATTCAAACATCTGTCATCTGCAAGATTTGTTATGGCTTTTCTCAGAAATAATGTTATAAAATAAGTTATCGTCGCTAACTTTTGAAAGATATGTATTTTTACAGTTCTTTCTTATTTTTTGTTCTGAAACGGCCACGACAACAATTTGTTTAAGCAAATTTCAAATATGAGATGTGAAGTAGCTTTGTGTACCAGCGATAATCAGCCCAAAATATTCGATCAAAATACCATATTCTTTCGATTTCCAAGACACCCAGAAATCATCAAAATCTGGGATAATGGCTGTAAACAAAATGACGAAGTTATTCCTTCAATCAGCAGAAGATGTTCGAAACATTTTTCAGGAAACAGTTATGTTATAGATTTGCAGTTTAAGCCTACAAGATCGTCATCTAAAGAGTGTCATTTTTTGAAAGAAGATGCAGTACTCACATTAAATCTTTCTTTTCCAAAATAATCATTGAGTTACAAAAAGTAAAATCATGTTGACAGAAGCCTCGATAGAAGCATACGTTATAAATTGGTTCATATCAAATTCTTTGGTTACTAAGTGAGTAATTAGAAAATTAGGGGATTGAATCATTAAGAAATTATAACAATATTTATTTGTAGTGATTACTTAAATGCTGATGATTGAATAAGTCCAGAATTCATCATCACGAATACCTATCTATGAAATTGAGGTGTTATCATCATAATCCCCACATTTCAAGAAAGTTGGGTACGAATGCTCATAAAAGGAAAAGGTTAATGCAAATTCCAGATTTATAGAATATGCTGTTTTCAGAAGGATACATAAAAAAAATCTTTTATGATGTCACATCAGATTCATTTGTTAACTAGGTGAACGATGAAACTGTACCAATCGAATCTTTAAGAAACTACTTTCTGTTGCTGAAGATCAGAGCAGATGAAACAGAGAAATCACTCAAAATGGTTGTGTTTGCTGAAAATGCAGGCTTTTCTATCAGCAATGGTGTCAGAGCTGGGTGAAGAAAATTGAGCACTTCATAGGGAATTGACTATTAACTTGTCGAATACATATTTCGTTCATATGACGATATCATTAGCGGGTGGAAATAAATTGAATGTAGTTCACAAAATATCTTCTGAATCATTGAATGGGAGTGGGTCAGAAAGGCAAGCTTGCTACAAAACGAAACTTTTTTCACATTCAAACTCTAGGGTAATTTTTGAGATGTGGAGTCCTAGGAAAATTTGATGATAATAACTGGATGCAGTGCTGTTTTTTCTCTAATTGTAAGAGAAATTTTGTCACATTTTCTCTTAAAATTATGAAACGATTTGTTGATTTTAGGTCAATGACTGATGGTTTGATTACTGTAATGCAAGAGTGCCCGAAGAAGATGCAAGGAATAGAATTAGCATAAGGATTATGCTTCTTCGATACGATATTTTAGAGAAAAAGGCATTCTACTGAAAAATGATTCTTCATTCAATTGTTCGTTGAACTCGAGATTTCAAATGACATCAGCTATTATTGGATGAAAATGTGTAGAATTGAAAAATAAGAACTAGAATCCAAGAAGACAACATGTGTTTATCTTTGAAGAGAACAGAAGGACAAACTTATTTTCTAAATGTAACATTATTTTATTTTCATTCATTCAACATTGTATATGTAAATATTGATATTGTTGCTTACAAATTGTGGAATTTTTCAATTTTGTGCATTTTGAAGGAAAGAATTAATAAAATATTTGTAGAATTGTGATTCTGAACTTGGAAACAATAGTTTTAGGAAATTCTTGACTGTCGGTATTATTCGTTTGATAATTTTTAATTTATTTTCCATTTTTTAATTGAAATGATTACTACATTTATTTGTACAATGCAGTTCAAGTGTTGGGCGTTGGGAGCCTGTAGTCCGAAACATTTTTTAATTGTGTCAATCTTCTTACAGCAATATAGGAAAATATCAAAATATATTTGTTCTTTCTTCTGTTCCTTTGTCTTTAACTACAATAATCCTGAATTACTTATTGTAGGTAATAAAAAGAGAAAATTCTTGAAAGCCTTTTATGATACGTCTTATGTACTACTTCTAACAGATCTTTATTGACAAAGTCAACAGGCAATCGACCGAGGTCCTTCAGCCGGTCTCATATATTTTCATGCTATTTTCAACAATTAATTATCTTAAAGACTGATTTGGTCAGTGCAATATGTCTCAGAAAACAAAGTTTCTCAAAAATAAGCCAGATTTAAACAAATTCAATTGTATTAAAGACTGATATTTTGATGACAATATCAAATTCAATTACAATAATGGCTGAGAAATTTATTACATTCATTTATCAGTGGCTAAATGAATATAACATTGAGTGGAGACTAATATGTACATCATAAATTAAGAGTATTCTTCAAATTAAAAAATTTGTCGTTCGAAATCAGACAAATGAGTCACAAAATATAAATAAATACTTGCTTCATTCCTGGCTAAATCGATTCTATTACAAAATTTGCCTCATGAAAAACAAAATAATAACAGTTCTTTATTGGCCATCGAACTTAGGTCCTTCAGCCTCATGAAAAATATAATTCAAATGAAACCAGAATTTTTGTGTTTAAAATCTGGAATGATCCTCAAAATATTAATCAATTATTGCTATGTTCTTAGCTTAATCAATTCAATTAGAAAAGTTGCCTCAAAAGAACGTATATCTGATAAAAAATCTCTATGAAGATACAATTCGCATTATGTTAAAACCCGAAGTTGTTTGAAATTCAATTTACGCGCCCGAGAATACTCTCCAGATGACGCGGTGCGCAAACTGGTCTCATTTTCGTTCGCCGGAAGATCATATCTTGTATTCTTTGTATCATGGTGACGCAGTAGAACAAGCTGCTAGAAGTAAATGGCGGTGGGCTGGTCATGTCGCGCGGAATGATGTGAAGTGGACGAAAATTATCATGCAGTGGAGACCACGACTGACAAAAAGAAGTGTTGGCAGACCCCTGTTAAGATGGCGAGATGACATTCAAAGGCGAGCAGGAAAGAACTGGATTCTCACAGCACAGTGTAGGACGACATGGAAGCGATTGGAAGAGGCCTATGTCCAGGAGTGGACTCAAACGGGCTGAAGAAGAAGAAGAAGATAATAGGTCAATGATCCTTATCTATCTAAGGCTTAGAATATAGAAATTTTATATTTTATATTCTAAGATCTAAGGATAGATATTCTGTGATTTGGCATAGACCACAGATAACAAAGTGACGAATCCAACTACCGTTGAGGGCGCTGTAAATACTTGTTTTCTAGGTTCGAAATTTAGCCACCAGCCTGAGTGGCGCTAGGGTTTTTTTTGTAAATTTTTGAATGACAACGGGACATTTATATCATTTCATGAAATAAATGAATAGATTATCATTTTAAGAGTGATTTAAAGGCTTTTTGAGACGGTAGTGTGTGTGAATGCATTTCTGATTGTACATTAAGTGTGGCGAATTCAGAAGAAAAACTCGTTTTCACCACGAATGATGAAAAAATTGTATGCAAAGATATTTAAATTACGTGTAAGAACAATTATTTGGACAAATGAATATGTATTACACTTGTTGGGATTACTCAAATGACGTAGAATAATATATATGGAAGTATTTCCTAGATCCATGAGATTCTGCAGAATTCGTAAATGACAGGTACTACCTCGAAGTGATATCCAATTGAAGCAGAATCATTCGTGCTGCACACAGGTTCAGATGAATCTGTTGAATTTGGAAACATACGACTTCATTGTTTATTAAAGTTTTCCAAAATCATTTTTGAAAGTGGGTGTTCCCTTTCATGAAGATTACGAATAAAATTTGATTGAGAAGAACATTTCATTTAATCATTTATTCAATCATATGTTGCAAATGAACAAAGGATTCTGAAATTTTTTACAGTCTTTATTTGTGTTTTGTTTGTAATTTTAAAATGGAAATTGTATATATCTTTCATCACACAATATTAAGATAACAATCAAATATAGATAAAATATTTGTTTACAATGGAAAATTTGCCAGTGATGATACCAAAAAGTCAGAAGAGATGTATGTAATTGCCAAGTCAAAGTGAAACGACTAAAACCAAATACTGACATAAATATAGCACAAACCTTTGAAAATTTATAAAATACTTAAAAAATTTTAATTGTTTGAAAACTTTTAATCTTCCAAACCAAGTGTTTGCAAATTCAGTCAAGGAATTCAATTGTTTCTCATTTTTAATGGCGTTAGCAAAATTTCACATCAAATCACCAGTGTTCACTTGTCCCATTGTCTTCAGATACTTCCTCTTCATTTTCAAATCTCACAGATTGCATTTTGAATAGCACATGCACAGCAGATTGTTCCTCTTTACTCAAAGCAGACAATATTGCAGCATTTTTTTCTTTGATTTACACACCACTTTCAAAATCATGGAAATGAGTACACTGACTTGTTGATTGAGAAATTATATGTTTATCTCTAAGAGTATCATTCCTGGATTCTCTCCTCAATTTATGTTGGGCCATACAAGCCCCATTCATTTCTTCTGGATATTAACTACGTTGCAAGTTTCGAGAAGTCACAGCAGTAGCTTTAAGCTCAGGAGCTTTCATTTGCTGAAATTTTGAACTGAAAAGATATATAAACTATTATGAAATATTCACAAAATTCTCTACAACAGACCTAAAGCAAGATTATCAATCTGGAAATGAAAAGAGAAAACAAACATTTTTCCTATCTTCAATCTTCTCATCCAAGCTTCTCATTTTCAATATATCAAGGGTTATAATTCATTCACTCATAATGAAAATATTATTCCACTACCCAATATTATTCAAATGAATCTTTTTATATCTGCTCAGCTTCAATATAGCTTCTAACCTGAAATTTAACACATGAATTTGAGAATAATCTTATGTTAACTTATAATTCTCGTATAAATACCTTTCGATAGTTTCTCAGCATCAATTCTACTATTCAGAAAACCTAATAATTTCACCAATGTTCGTATATTAAACGAAAATATCACTGATTAATATTACAAACCATGTATTTTGAACGGGATTACTCCAAAGTATACTTGTTTTCTTAGGGCGATATTTCGCCGCTAGAGGGAGTTTAGATTTTTGGATTCGCCAATAGACACAGAATATCTGGAATTATCTAGATAAGGAGAACAGGCCTTCTCTAAACTTATAGTAGGGAAGCCCTCTATTGGGTTGCAAAGCTTAGATGATAAAAAGAAACAAATGTTATATAATAACATAATAAGGCGTGTAGCCTGGTGGATATGGGTCTGGACTCCGATCTGACTATTTTCTTGAGGAATTCGCTTAATCTGACGAATTTTAATCATTAGACTTTGACTTTTTTGAAATATAAGACATGATCGGGTCTTCTATGGTCTCGACAGCTATGGTCATGCATAACACCTCCTTTTCACGAAGATTTTTCTCTTTTGCCGTGTGGGTCTCTTGGAGAAGAATCATCCCAACAGGTACTTTTTGAAATTCGAAACGTAATCACTGTTTTCCTTCAGAATTACTTCAATATTCAAATTCAAAATTCTTGAATTCTGGCTCTATGATTGTGGGGGTGTGATGTTTACAACCCCGAACCTGATTTTTTGGAACTTCAAATTCTTGGAGACCGCTACAAGACACACGCTCGAGAATGTCAAGACGACGATATTTTTTTACTTTGGAGCCCTCTCCTGTCTTTTCGTCACTCTCAAATTGTCAGATTAGTGGTATATACACTTTTCAGCATGTAATTAACCCACCCTATCTAAATCTGACGCGCTCAAGAATTTCCGATGATCAATTTTTTTTGCTAATCTGATCCTGAACGGCCATATAATACCTATATTGCGCTTATATTTGGTGGAGGTGTACTCAACATGGTATAAGGAATCCCCCTATATTAATCTGCCGCGCCGGAGTAAATCCCGAAATCCCCGCTTGGCTCCCCTACTATTAGGATCCTTTACGCTCATGAGTGGTTTAGTGGTTCGTGATGATCATGAAAATCTACAACGTAGATACCAATATCATTCTTGGAAAGTGCCATGTCATCATGGTGTACTAAACCATAATACAACTTGTCTTCTCGATTTAATTCTACAGATTGCTGATTTGCTCTAAAAAACTCCAATGGAATGATTATGATACTCTAATCATCTCCTCTAACGATTTTAAATTGATGGCATCATCGAAAAAACAGAGAAAGAACATGCTGAAAATTGTGGAAGAAATTCACGGGAACTGAGTATGCGAAAAGAGATAATGCAGTCGATAAGATTTTTCATCAGGGACCTCAATACAATTACATCTACTCAAATCTACTGAGGTCCTCTATTTCATAACTACATTCCAAATTCCGTTTTAGGTAATGAGTACCTATTGCAGACTCTTTTGGGATAGCTATAAGATCTTTACAGATAGATAGAAAAACATCACGCAAGACCATACCGCATCGTTAGTTAAAGATGAAAGAAGGGCAATACTCAGTGATATGGCCATCTCGAATAACAACGAATCCAACCAAACACATTTTGATGTAAAATGTTGTCAAGACGAGGCCGCATTCCTCAGTTATCAGATCTCATTAGAGCCAAGCTGCTAACTCTACACGCTTTAAATTTACTTCTTTACTTCACTAACTCTACATCTTGGTGAAAATATGTGGCATGACCGTTTCGCTACCGTCTTGTGCATCGCACTTCGCGGCAGCCAAGATCACCTCCTCCTGCCGAATCTTGCCATTCCAACACTCCAGTCCCGTCATTTGTTATCGAATCGCAATAAGATTTCGATTCTTCCACTGTTCTACTAGACTCGAAGATCATTCGAATTTAATATTCATATTCCTATGTTTCCATAAAGATTTTCTTTATCTGTATATATGAATGTGGTCCGGAAGGAGTGCTGAAATCTGCATTAGCGGATTAAGGCTCTATACCAACCGTATCCCAGTTTTGTGACATCAGATCAGAAAACCCGTGAGGGGTTTGAAACTGCACTGACAGGCCAAAATCGAAATCTTGGCTTGTGACTTGAAGCGGATATCATAAATTCTTGGGATGCATAGCGTTTATTAAGTGTTTTTTTGTTGGTAGGTCTGTGACAGGTTTGTAAATCTTTGTAAGAGAGGAGCGGTGATTGTGCGTACCCGCATATAGGTAATCGGAGTTCTTCGTGGTGGTCGATAACTCTGAGGACTCGATGATTTTATATTTTGGGAATCTTGACCACATACTTGTATTCTCTCCACCTGTGTCTATATGAAAGAGGCTGTTGAACTATCTTGTGACGAATCACATTAGTGGACTGCAAAGACAGAGTGAGAAAGATTAATACTAAAAACTTTGTAAATGTTATTAACAATGACAGAATAGCAGATCCACTTATTCTCACTCAAGGTTTGATAATCCAAAAGTTTTTGCGCAAGTCATGACGATCTGTTTGGCTCAGCTCATAGACTTATTTCTCTATGGCTCAGCTGGTATTATTCTCCAATTTAACATCGACATAACGGATTGTGGATTTTCAGTTACCAGGAAATAATCTGATCGTAACAAGACACATTAGAAAGATTAGTGGGAGTTCTAGATCTGGCAAAAAGAATCACCTATGACGATGATTTCTCCGAGGAAAGGTACAAATTCCTTTGAGATATCCAAAAGTGTTTATTTCTTTCCGGATGAGCTGTAGGTCAATTGACCATCTGCTGTAAGTAAGTGCCACTAATCTGCAGTCCAATGTTCTGCAAATTGCAAGCTTTATGTATATACGGGGGAGGAGGGGAGGCTAATATAAATTATGGAGTGGGAAGGCGAAACTGAACCTTGTCCTAAGCCACAAGCGGAGGTCGCAGGATCAAGGTTGGTGTACATTATTTGTGTTCTGTGGTGTACATTGTACGCAGGGCCCCTATAACAGGGGTCCGTTTGGCAGAAGCTGCATTCATAAACCGATTTCAAGCGAATAACCAGTAATGACCGCGGTTATCTACGGTCCTGCCTGCGGTTATCTACGGTTATAGCCTTCAGCGATATTCCTTGTAAAACGATTATAACCGACAATGACCGAAGTCGCTTGAATGCAGTTGGTCCTAGTTGGTAATTACCAATGAGGACCAGGTTATTCGCTTGAAATCGGTTATAGATGGCTGGATTATCCGACGAGACAGTGGAGGTGGATATGATATGAGTCATTTCCTTCCAGATCGCCTAAAAGTAGAGAATATTTATCCACATGCTTTGGACTATTATGAAGTCGATGTATATTAGTGGTCGATGCTCTAGCAGCAGAACATTCTGAAGGAGATTTCATATTTTTATTTTTCATCAGTTTTCTGATCTGTTTGAATGCCATAGCAGTGATGCGTGTATGTTAGGAGCGATGTATACATGCATATAAATGTATGCAAATTTTTAGTGAAGACAAAGCTTATTCGCTTTTACCCCAATTTCAAATCAGCAGGTCGATTAGAGTAAAGTTCAGCTTAGGGTTGAAGTGTTCAACATGGTGTACCAGCAAAGAAATCAAACCGATTTGATAACCAAATTACTCATCTTTTTTTAGAAAATGAGGTCGTTTCCCGCCAGCAAATTTTCAATTCGGAGTTAATTTCATACTAAACAGAAAGATACAAACTGAACCTTCATATTTGTAAATACTCAAATTTAAGATTTTTATCAGTGGAGTCCAATTTGATTATAAGTTTGATAGTTGAAGGTTGGTCAATAAATTCATATAGCGCAATTTTTGCTTGAATTTTATGTATTATACACGTATACGAGGTTTTGAAATAACTTCTTTCGAATGAAATGAGGCCGTCAATGGTCTGGATGAAACCGACAACATCATCATCGCCAAAGAGTAAAGAGTACCTATGTACAGGGTGATTCACTTATCTTGTGGTAACCCCAATTTTCTCGAAAACGTCCGAATATTTTTTTATTCTTGAATTCAAGGCACAAAATCATATCTATGTCTCCAAATAAAGGCATACTACCACAATACAGAAAAAAATAAATGGAATAGAATTAACATAATACACGATGCAGATCGCTGACGGTTAGAAATGGATAAAAATAGTATTCGAAAAAGAAGTTCAGAATGAAATTATCTTTCGAATGATATGATAAAAAGGGTATGTTCCTGGAGAAAAATTTTTTGACAGCGCCGCGACGCCTGGCGTCTTTATTTATTCCGCAGATTTTTATGCACATCTCAAGTCGACATTGACTTGTTCAAAACGCTATTCACAGAATGAAAAAATATTCGCTCGTTTTCGAGAAAATTGGGGGTTACCAAGATAAGTGAATCACCCTCTGTAACTCTGTACTCTCACATGGCTAAATATAGCTTGTGAGATTCGAGCTTATCAAAAAGATATATCTTGATAAAAGTACACTGTGTCCCAAATTGGTTGAGACTGTACCTCAGCGTTGATTGAAGAATACTTCAATCAACGATCTCAGCAGTTATTGAAGAAAGAGACATATATGCGGTTTCGAGGCTTTTTATCACTTTTTTGTAAAATTTTCAAAGCCACAAAGAGAAATATCATGAGTATTTTTGTTCCTGAAATACAGGGAGAAAATGTTCAATTTTGGAATGTTATTATTTTTTCAGGTCCATGCATAATAATTGGGCATGAATCAAAAAATATTAATATATTTTTGTTTCAACAGTATCAAGTTTTTGTTGATGAGTGATATTTTGAGTTCATGTTTGAATATAAATAAATAAAAGTAGATTTGAGTCACATTGCGCTTCAAAAAAGTGATAATTAAATGCATGTGTGAAAGAATTCATGGCCTACTATTAAAAAAACAAACATAAATATGGATTCTTCCTATTTTCTCACGCTAAAATTTATTAAAGGTTGGGTTGTAATATTATTAGAACTCTTTATTGCATAAAATTTATATAACAGGGTTGTTAACAATGTGCAATAGGCGAGCATATCGCGAAGCGATGTCTTCCTGCCAACCTTAACACAATATGTATTTTATAACTCATATAGTAGTACATAATGTGAATTCTATATTTCTATACAAACTTAAGAAAATTTTTACACAAAAAAAAAAATCACAAACAAATAAATTACTCCTGATTGAAAATGGACGAGGAGAAGGTTATGATGGGAAGAGGGACGGGGAAAGAAAAGAGAGGAGTGATATATCTGAAGAACGGCCTCAAAATGAAATAAAATGAATGATTAAAACGCTGACTCACAGATTGAGATTCGCTTCGGCTAAAAACCTCTTGAGGCTATGCTTGAATGAATAGAGAGACGGCCTTTGGACAATTTCTGTTGGAATACGATTCCAGAACTGTGGAAACCTCACTGAAAAGCTATTGTGGGAAAAATTTGTAAGATGCGCAGGTATTCGCAAAGTGAGATTGCCAAGTGCCCTAGTTTGACGAACACTGTCTCCAAGAGGCCGTAAATTACAATACAGATACGTAGGTTCCCGCGATCCTAGTACCTTATATCCCAAGAGCAGAGTATGAAAAATGCGACGCTGTTTGATAGTCAATAAATTCAGGTCTTGCTTGAACTGACTAACGTGATCGAACTTCCTCAAGTTATAAATGAATTTAATACCCGCATTTTGCAAACGTTCGAGCTTGTTCAACTGATTCATTTTTAAACCCATATAAGCAACATCGGCATAATCAAGTATAGGGAGCAATAATGAAAAATAAAGGTTTTTTCTAGTTTGAAATGGCAAAAAATTCTTCAGTAGACGGAGTTGATGTAAGCAATAAAAAAATTTTTTACTCAATGTGGCAATCTGAGTATCCCAAGAGAGCGTCTCATCCATAATCAGGCCAAGATTTCTGACACTTGACGAATAGGGAATCTTCACGCCGTTGAGGATGACCTGATGTTCGAGCCTATCAACTGAATTTAAGCTTCTTCTGGTCCCTATGACGATTGATTGAGTTTTAGTTGTATTAATATTAAGACCAATACATGAAGCGGCAAGAGAAATTCTAGAAAGGTCATCGTTTAAGGTTTGTAAACTCCGGGAAAAATCCTCAACGGTTGTATGGATGTAAACCTGTAGATCATCCGCAAAAAGATGAAACCTACTCCTCAAATTATCTGTCAAAGAAGACATGTAGAGTGTAAACAAAAGTGGCCCTAGGACACTACCCTGTGGAACACCCGATCTTGTCTTCACCCACTCAGAGTCACGGTCACCCAGGCTCACCGAGATTTCTCGCCCCCTGAGGTAAGAGTCGAAGAAGCTTCTAGAGTGCTCTGAAAATCCCAACAAGCGCAACCTGGCGAGAAGTATATCGAAGTCTATGGTGTCAAAGGCCTTGCTAAAATCTAATAGTACCAAAGCTGTGAGCATTTTCTTATCCATTGCTCCACTGATGTCATCAGTGATCTTAGTGAGTGCTGTGGTAGTGCTGTATTTCTGACGAAATCCTGATTGATAGGTGTTGAAAAGGGAATGTTCACTCAGATATCTCAGAATTTGGGAGTGGATGAGCTTCTCAAAGATCTTAGAGAGCGTTGGGAGTATAGATATCGGCCGAAAATCCTGTGGATGAAAAGGATTTTGTTTCTTCGGTATCGGAATGATTTTGGCGCGCTTCCACGCAGTTGGAAAAGTACCAGTCTCAAGTGAAATATTGTAAATATGGGTAAGTACTGGAAGAATTTCGTTTACTATAGGTTTGAGTAGTGATCAATGTATTCAGAAAAGTTTTTTTCAATCTTATACGGGGCCTCAGAAATAATAACATCTTCTGAAGTGTACATTTTCGTTTTCGACCCGATGTATTTTAGAAACAAAAGTAGTTGAAATATTTCTGTTTGTGAATTTATCATCTTCAATAACAGCTGAGAGACATTGCAGTCTCAACTAATTTGGTACACAGTGTACAGACAAGAAACGATTTTTTTCATAGATGAAGAGAGAATAGTGGTATTTTCCTACAATCATTCAAGTGTATGAAAACCGAAAATGAAGCATTAATTTATTTGAGTAAACACTTCAGGAAGGATATGAATTTTATAGATAAATGGACAAGAATCTTCTGAAATCTCTTTATTAAAGAATAATATAACAATGATACAACTGATACAAAACAAATATAATACATTTCCAAGACCCAATCAAACTAGAATTAGAATGAAATCAATAATTTATTCAGAAAGGATATTAGTTGTTCATATAAACCTATTAGAATCTCCTGAAATAACTTTACAAAAATGTTCAACATTCAATACAAAGTCAAATAAAACATTCAGATTCTAGAAGTATTGTTCAATCAGATTCAAATCCATATGGCTCTAATACCTTTCTGTGGAAATGAATGTTGAAAATAGAAGTTGTCCTAAAATTTTATTTCAGATTGTTATTGAAAAAACATATTTCTGTAAAAATATTTACAATGAAAATTTTTAAAATAGATGGTTGAATCGATAAAACATCAAATAACATAACAAAAAGTTCATAATGTTTATTAATCTAAAATATCTCCATGTCTTGAATATGGTACAACTCATTCATAATCTAGTTGATTCTTAGTCAAATTTTAACCATTATATTGTTATTCAAATACAAACTTATTTCTTTATTCAAAGGAATTTCACATAGGTAATCCTTGAAAGTATAACATATTGAAAATAAACTGCGTTTCAAAGAAGAGGAAATGGCACTTTTTGTATTGCAATTTGAATTCTCATTGCTAGCCATTCTCCTTGTTAATGTTGGAACTTTATTCAATTTATCTAAAACCTGACTTAAGCGCACCAGGGTTGAAATTATATTTGGCAAATCTTTCTGTACCACACCATATTGATCCTCTCTGATAGAAGCACAGATCAATTCTGCAAGTCCTTGAGAGCTCCAAATGATCAAGTGTACATCTGATAAACATTTCTGCATATTGGCTTGAGGTATTTCCCCAAAAATATAGGTGATTCCAAAGAAAGTTTTAGAAGCAGCTAAAAAATTTGACAATTTATTTTGTAATTTCAACAAAGCACTTTCTGAAGGTTGCTCAGCAATAATTTTATTTTGTTGAGGGGAATTTATATCCAGTAAGTGTGAAATATCAGCAGAATAGGGTGACGTCATATTCCTCAAATTTTTGAATTTATTAGGTACTGGAGTCTGGCAATGAACATTTGCAATAGGATTTGTGACAGTTGAGTCACTGATACTTTCTGAGGACTTACTCAAAAGGTCTATGTAAGAGTTATATAAATTCAGAATATTTTCGATCAGAGAATTCCAATTGTGTGGGTGTTCACCAGGTTGTGATAATGTAAAGAGTACATGGCGTCTCATTGTTGACCATAATGAAAGTCTATATAAATCCAAGCAAGCTAAGCTTTGAACAATGGGAAGCTTTTCTAATTTAACTGATTCTTGTAATGTAAGAACATTTTCATTAAGTTTGATTAAAGGAAATTCTACAGGTTCTGTTAAGAATAAACGAAAAAATATCTTAATTAAATTCATATTAAAAAAGTATAGTGCAGAAAACAATAAGTGAAACAAATAAAACTTGAAGAGGAAATATTCATTCAAATGTAAATTTAACATATATGCCACATTGTGTTTAATATTACTACCAAATACATTATAGAACAATATGAAATACATACATGGCCAAATAGTTTGTTTGAAACTTCCTTTCAGAAGTGGAATGAGACTAGATTTGAACTGAGTCAATTTTTTTTGTTGAATGATAGGAAAACTCAAATGCTTATCAGACATATACACTTTCGCAAAGTAATATAATCCTACCCACAGTCCACCCAGCTGTAGGAATAATGTTTCTTCAACCAAATAAGTAATATTTTTCTCGTTAGTTCTAGTTATTCTTTTGAATTCACCTCCTACTAATGATAGTACTAACCATACTTGCACAATTCCAACAAGACTGTGCAATAAAACCAAGGCAAAATTATGCAAAGAGAACACAGATAAAAATTTGTAGAACCTATTCGAACTGAAAGTTGGACGTAACACATAGTCTTTGGCACATATAAGGCACTGAGCGAAAATAATAGTCATATGTGGTATAACATACAACCAAGCGGTAAAAGAAGTAACAGTATCAAATGATGTCCTCATCCACGACAATGGATTAAAAGGATCTCCATTTATAATTATCAAGCAGAGATGTAGGATGAATAGTTGTGAAAAAACACTACAAAGAATTGCATTGTATAATTTTCTGAAGAGGAGGTCTTTATATGTGAACGTTATAGATAGGTTAGGCTGAACCGGCAACATTTTTCCTCTCAAGATCCTGCAACAATCGGTTTTCACAATTCAACACTCTTATTAATTCTTCACATCACAACTTCACAAATCAAAATTCCGAGATTAACTTATTCAGCAGTCAGAAATTTTATCAGAAAATGTAACTGAAATTTTAAGTTTTCTTTTGAATGGGACCAGTTCATAGAAGTTCAAAGAGTAGCAATTAGAGGTTGCACCATAGACAAAATTTTCTCTATGGGATGCACCTGGGGCGTTCGGCAAACACCTCGGATACCACCGACACTGAATCCAGATTGAGGGGAGGGGAGTACACATGTGGAATGTTCAGCAAAGAACAACTGATCAATCGTAGATCGATCCATTTCGACGGAGGAGGGAGATTGTCTTAGTTGTGTTAGGTTATATTATGGGGCGCATGCGCATACCATAGATAACTGGTGACTCAACGATCTGTACCGTTCGTTTACATATCTTCTGCTATGTAAAAATATGCATATATGGTCTAATCTCATGAATGAGATGGCAATTTTAATTAGGCTCATTGATTTTTTTGAATAATACCACATATTTGTAACAATCAAAAGCCAATGTTTTATTCTTCACATTATATAATTACAATTACATTAACAAAAATAAAACCGCACCTGAATTGTAGAATGGAATGAAAATTCAAAATAAAATATATAAGTCATTTCGAAATTCAAATCTAATTGCGATTAATATAAATAAGATACACTACAATGTACATCAAATATACAAGGCCTTAGTTCATTAAATATTTCATCAACCTGTAAAAGCTATCACAACATGAGTAGTTATTTTGCACACAACTTCAATTTATTTCATACTCATTGAAAATGCTTAGTGAAAGGTCAACTCATTATTTCCAAAAAGATGAAACATTTAAAAAAATACTACATGATAGAACATAATTTACAGTATGTCAACATCCCCAATTTATCTCACTGGTTGTTTTATATTACATTTATGATAAAAATAATTTCATAAGATTAAATTTCAACAAAAGTTTTTGAAAATATTAACTACTGCTTTGATCATTCAACACATCATTTTTGCTTATTTTTGTCTTCTTCTAGTTTATGTGTATTATTTTTCTTTTTAACTTCACCATTGTTGGGAGAATGTTCTGAGGAATCCTTGGTTCCTTCAGATTTTGTTTCTTTATCTTTTTGAAGGGCTTTTTCAATCTTGTCTTCAACTTCTAATATTTCCTCTTTGTCTATGATTTCTATTAATTCATCTACTTGTTTATCTGTTAGATTAACATTTTCCTTCCCGATGATCTCGATAACCTGAAAAAAAAAAAGAATATCCATTGAGAATTTCAATGTACTTGAAAATAGCAAATGGAACAGGAAATAACTCTATTATGTAGTGGTTAAAAGACGCGTGAGTAAAAGTGGATATCTGATCAATTTAATTTTCTTTGCAAATTTTGGTTCGGATTTAAAATGACCTATCCAACAGAGCTAAAATGGTACGACCAACTTCAAGCTGGCAACACTCTGAATGAGTTCAGAACGACTCCCAACACATATTCATTATTACAGTACAGCCCTGATGGCTTGTCTAAAAATCTAAATAGCAACCACAGCAAAGTCCATATCCGACCTACCCAGCAGTGACACTTATTAGAAGAGGTCCAGCTCTATAGTTCCAATCCTAAATAAATGTAGAACTTTAGGAGCCTATAAAATCTCTTATCTGAGACATGAGTACCTAATAATGTCAATCATTAATAATTTTTCCGTAAATTTAACCACTTGAAAATAGGGCTTACTTCAATTCGTTATTCCTTGAAGAAAACTGAACCCCTGAACCCCACTGAAATTGCTTGATAGATTTTATTAAAGGTATTCTGACAGGTCATAAATGGATCCAATTCAAAAACTTGGCCAAATGCTCAAAACTGCCAAAGACAAAGTCGTACCCACTTTAACAAGACGATATTTACAGGATACCTTGTGACTGCGGCAAAATATACATTGCTACAATCAAAAGGAGTATCAATATGAGCATTAAGGAATACGAACAATGCTGTCGACTCAATCAAATAAAAAAATCTGCACTAGCGGAACATGCTCTTACAGATGGACACAATATAGTTTTCTCAAAAGCAGGGGTTATTTCAAATATCAAAAGTTTCTTTCCTAGGATGAACATGGAAGCCATTGAGATTAATAAACATAAAGAAAACATAAACCGAAAAGAAAAACGCCCTTGTTATTTATCGCATGGTTGCCAGTATCAGAAAAAACCAAGATCAAGACAATACGGAGTGAGACCGATGGGCCAGTCAACATCAAGCGCGGAAACCCACTACCTTCTCCCGCCATTAACCAGGGTATAAGTAATATCATTGCATCGAAATAGCATCACTCTCAGAGACTCAACGATCTAGAAAGATCATAAAGCTGCCACAATCTGAGCTTGGTAATGGTAGGTCTGCTGATTGGACACTGCCGATACAAATGGCAGCAAAGTCAGCAGATGAAATTTTCAGGATTTGTGGAGCAGATGACATTTTCAGGATTTGTGGAGCAGAAGAAGAAACGGCTGAACACATGATGTTCAAGTGTCCAGAGCTGACTGAATTAAGAATCATTGACAGCTTACTTATGTGATGGTAAGCTTCGTGGTAAGTCATACTTATGTGTGTCATTTAAAGCCCTTGACATTCTGAATTTACTGACCTTTCAATTCTTAAGTAACCAGGCAATAAACTATGCTGAGATAATGGTTTCTTAATGTGATTAAGTTTAAATTTAATGTTCTAAGTTTCTAAGTTCAAAGAAATTTGTGTAGTAACTACTGTTAGGTGAGGTAAGCTTGAAAAATTTCTTTTATGTAGATAAGTTCAAGGAAACATTCTCATTCTCAGCTAATTGTGTAATTGATCCTAAACAATTATTTGGAAAAACCCAATTTTTGAAAAGAATATCCAGAACTGTGCAAGCATAATTTTTATCATCTTTGGTTAGTTCCCATATGCTAAAAAATTAATAAATTTTAAACTCGCATGAGGACTATTAAAACTGACGTGAGCTTTTGAATGATAAGTCAAATGTGGCCTGAAAATTGAGTTAACTGTATCAGGGTCTTCTTACGCCTTTGTTGTTAGAGGATATACAAAACAGAGATGAAATTTTATGCACTATTGTGTGAAGGTTTTAAATTCAAATATACAGAGAGTGCTGTGATTGAAAAATATAAATTTGAAAAAACTTACCTTCAGTACATCTTCTACCTTAACAGATCCATCAAGATCATCATCAATTTTCCTGAGCATTTTTGTTATTTTATCTAATCTTGATTGATCAGGGACATCTCTTATCTTTTTGATGGCAGTTATGATATCTTCAATTTTAAGTACCTCTTGCTTCTTTTTCTCCGTTTCTTCTATCTCCAAATCCTTTTTTAATTGAGCTTCTTTTTCATTCAGTTCTACTAAAACTGTATCCAGTTTATTAATCATCTTATTAACTCTATTGAATAATCTTTTAGCAGCTATGCTTTCTTTAATCTCAGGTTTTTTCTGCGAGGAAACTTCTTTCTCTAGATTTTCAACATCTTCTTTATAATCTGCCAATTCTTCCTTAAGATCTTGCAGTTCCTCTTTTTCTACAATGAATTTCTTTTCTTTAGAAATACTATCCAATGCATTTTCAATTATTTCTATATCTTTCGATTCTAATTCCCTTTCTTTTGGTTGCTCATTCAGTTTCTCCAAAGTAAATTTTTCAGAATCAACAGAAGCATCAATGATAGGAGCAGTATCTATCATAACTTCTTTATCTGCTTTTTCTTTTAATTTGTCTTGTTCTTTCTTTTCTTTTCTCTCTTCCCTAATCCTTCTTTCTTCTTCTTTCAATAACTCAAATGCCACTTTATTATCAATCTTTCCTTCTTTTTCACCAATGGCAGCTTTAGTTTGTGTAATAATGGTGTCAGGTAGTGTGGAAATAGTAGCTTTTAGTTGATCACTGGTCGGAATGGTTTCAGGTAGCATCAACGCTCTTGATAAAAGTAGTAAAGAAGGAGGAACTTTTTCATTCAAACTAAGATCTAACCACTGAGATAATTGAGACCTCAAACGTTCCTCTGATAACCCATATGCTCTCATTCCCCTAGCTCTACAAGCTTGTTGAACCTCTGCCAAAGTTAAAGCATCAATTCCTTCTTTCTGTATCATTTTATCATCTGCAGCTAACGAACGAAGTTTCATTCTCAACTGAAAACGTAATAAGTTGTTTGTTCCAAGAGTTTGAACTTCTAGCACTCTACATAAAGCTATTAACTGACTTCGGGAGAGGGAATCCAATGTTATTTCATCCTCAAAAAGCTTGGAATACTTCATAATTTCCTCATTAGATACTCTTTCACCAGATGTTCTCACACGATGGAACCATTCAGCAAATGATTTGGCTTCTTCTGAGTAATGTCCTTGTGTTGTAGTGACATATTGTCTAATGTTTCCTGTAAGAATTTCGCCATTTCTAATTTAACTTTTAAATTTTTTTTATTTTTATCATCTGCATCAGATTCTGTTTGAAAAGTTGAAGGAAGCATTCCTGGAAAAAATTTTATGAATACAGGTAACAGGAACTCCATAAATGGAACAATTATGAAAACGGAGAAAGGAACTAGACGAAACATGTCTCCAGTAGTTCTTATTAATAACCGATATTCACGTCTACTCAAGGTATGCCCATTTAATACGCGCCATAATAAACCACATGAAATTTTCATGTCAATAAATAATAAGCGAAAACCGTGATAATAATGCACTATTTCTGCAACTATCTTTTCTTTTAGAGTCTTCTTTTTTACAACTGCTTGTGGGGTTTCAAGAATGATATCAGTAGATGTCTTTTGGGAAACTGCCTTTTGTTCTTCATCTTTTTCTTCTTCAAATTTTCAACAGTTGCTTCTACCTTTGAAGATGGCTTCAGAGGTTCCTTACTTAATTGTAAATGTGAAATCGAAATATGCCTGTACATAATATTCCGAGGAATGGAAGGTGACACATTTTTATCTAATTTGATGAATGAATCTGTTGTACAGGAAAAATTTGACTTCCATATATGCTGCGAAATTATTGGATAACGCAAACATTCTCGTTCGGTAATACATCTAACTGTTAGACAACCTGGTCCTGAAATGAGAATGATATTAATTAATGATTCGAGTGTTGTCTAAATGCTTTTACTTTTCAAAACGCCAGAGCTATTAATTGCGGATTTTCGAATAAAATGAAACATGTCTAATTTCTAAATTTCATATAAAACAATTAATAGGTATTTCAAATGTACCTAAACCTGTGTTCGACTTTGATAATAATTAATTTGTTGAATGGAAAATAGGTAGGTTTTATTTTTGACATTTGCAGTTCCGTGACCGTGAACCATAGATATTGCAAAGTAAGTTATCAATTCTATGCCCTAAACAGTGTTCTGTGTCTTGTGACCATAGAGACAAGAATCGTTTGTGTGAAGTTATCCACGGATTTCCAGCAACGGTTTATGACGTGGGGACTGTCGATAGTCGGCAAGATCGGAATACAACTGCAGCGTTGCCAGACTTCGAAATAATCCCCAGCAACGAATTCCTTTCATTTCAGTCAACTAAATCGTAACAAATGAGTGTATAATGACGTGAATCCTTGGATTCTGTAAAAATAATGGATGTATAGTAGAAATAAATCATCTAAAGTAAGAAAAGCGGTTACACTAAATTGACGTGATATACCAAGTTTTATGTTATTTCTGCACTTTCAATGGCCTCTATTTTCTAAACTACTTCGTGTTCGTTGATGGATTTTTCATTGAAACGTTGGAGAATATGTGAGGATTCGAAAAACCCAATCTCGGAATTTGTACCACCGTAGGAGGAGTTAGGGGGGAGTTAATAGAAAGAGCAACGTTTCTATGAAACACCCTGTATTTTCTAAACTACTGCGTGTTCGTTGATGGATTTTTCATTGAAACGTTTGGGAATATGTGAGGATTCGAAAAAACCACATCTCGGAATTTGTACCACCGTTGGAGGAGGGAGGAGGGAGTTAATAGAAAGAGCAACGTTTCTATGAGACACCCTGTATTTTCTAAACTACTGCGTGTTCGTTGATGGATTTTTCATTGAAACGTTGGGGAATATGTGAGGATTCGAAAAAAACCACATCTCGGAATTTGTACCACCGTAGGAGGAGGGAGGGGGGAGTTAATAGAAAGAACAACGTTTCTATCGAACACCCTGTATTTTATATTTTTATGGAATCTTTTTTCTTTAAATATCGCTTATTTTTGAAGTAAAGATTGCACGTGGTATTTACGGATTTAATTTTTTTATTTATCAAAAAATTATACTTTTCCTTTATTAATTTTCTATTACGGCAAATCATCTCTAATTCATCGTCGGTTAGAACAAATTCGCCCTCTTTGTAAATGCAGTCCTTAAAAGTCACAGGTCTTGCTTTACCATCTCTTATATTTTTCGTTCCCAATGGAAATCGCTTCCGAACTGCACTTTTCATTTCAAAATATTTTTTTAATTCTGGTGATACCATATCAAAATCGGAGCTGATTTCTTTTTTTTTCGATGAATTTGTGAGTTCGAGACAAGGTGGTTCATTAATGTTCGGGGTGGAGTGCAATAATTTACGAGGTGGATTTTCACTTTGATCTTCGTCAGAAATTGTTGAAAAACTACGAGAATCAGATTTCCCGAAAATTGATCCATGAGAATCATCAGTCATGGTAAGACTTTTATGCCTTATTTTGGTGACAGGTTTTGCGAAAAATTGCACAGACGATTTTGGAACTGTTTCTGAAATATCTAGTTCCTGAAGTGATTTTTCTGGAGGCGTGATAATACCGTCATGAACAACTGTAGTGCTTAAAAGATGAGAGTTTCTCTTTACGAAGTAAAATAATTTTCTACGATTTTTTTCAGTATTTTTCTTGCCCATACGGCAGCACAAACGAGAATAGATTGATGAGACTGAAAAGTAGGATTCCGCAAAAAGATCGTTTTCTCCAATATTTTCCTTGAACATTGCATATTGAATAGAAGTCACATATGCCCTTTTTTTTTGTTCATCATTCCTCTGGTCCATTATTTGAGAGACTTCATTTTTGTAAAAATTCAGCAATTCCCGTATTTTAATAAATAATAACCGTCTTTATTGAAGTTGAAAAAAAAATCATTTACAAATAGGCGATATTTAGCTAAAGCTATTCAGTATTTCTTCGAAGAACCATATAAACTGCACGCTGCGTATAACGGTCATTTCAGAAAATATAAACATTGCTGAGTCTTGAATAATGCTATCATCTAATTTCAATTCGTCAAGATCTCTGGGCAAATATGAGGAAATTTCGAATTTATATATTCTGCCAATTTCTCTATCGGAAATTTAACTGGTTTACCGGCCATTCTTGTGAATAATCTACTGAGAAATGTTACAATTGCACAAATATGTCCTTATTGTAAAAAGTCTGATGTGAAAAAACAGGACCTAAATCACGAATAACTAGAACTTTTCCTTGTATAGTATTGGTTAAAAAAATTAAAATTGACAATCAATAAGCACTGAAGAAAAATCTATATTTTCATAAAAAACTAACAGAAAAAAAAATAAAAAACTAGTCAAAGATCAGAATTGTAATCAAAACTGATGTTAGAACAAAGAATATACGGAAACTGAACAGATTTTTGAAAAAACGGCAATAGTAAAATCATTTTGAAATAGAATGAGCAAACGAAAAATTTTAAATTCAAACATTGAACGAATTTCTAGTTAAGTGTTGGGTATACCAACTCTTGGCAGAATACAACGAATTCGAGAAAGATACTCACAAATTTAAAAAATTGGAAAATCTTTCCAGCACAAAGGCACACACAAGGCTGATATTCAAACTGCACTGCACGAGACAAGGCGTAATGAAAATTACGGAGGAGCACTCTTTTCTTGCTAGTGAATACAGTAGGAAGATTTGTGTAAATGGATGTACAGAGTTGAGTAGTGTTGGGTAGTACACGTTTTTAAATTGAGTTTGTAAGAGGAGCCTCACTTTTGTACTTAAGCGGTACAGTGTACCACTTCAAATGAGGCGAGGCATTCCGGGCGTTTATGACGCGATAGGCAGTCGAGACAAAATTTGTTCTGTTACATACTGTGTCACTGGACCGATGCAAAAGGAGGATAACGTCGTTAGACGTTAGAGTTGAAGCGCTCATTGTATATTCTGTCGGTACGAACGGTCAAAGAGCAAACCTTATGAGGTGATACAGTTTTTCAAAGTGAGCCGCTCGTACATTTCTGCGTCTTGTCCGGGGGACACATGAACCGCCTCTTACATGAGTTACCCAACACTAGAGTTGAGGAATACAGCTTTATACAAAATTTCTTGAAGCTATTTGTCCATTTTAAACGAACGAAAATATATAATAAAAATATCTGCACCACACAGTGGCGTAGCTAGATAGCCAGGGGCTCTGGTGCAAAAATCGAAGTCGACATATAAATACTTCGAAGAAGTAAGGCTACTTACTGAAAGTGCAGTTGAAGACTTTACTTGAATAAATGATATTAGGTAATGAAAAAAAATTGGAGAGTTTAATTTATGTATTCAAGTAGGTATATTAAATTCATTATATTTATGTGGATGAAAATAGAAGTTAAAAAATAATTCTTATAGATACTTTATATATGTACAAAAAAATAAGCAATCATTGTCACAATTCCGAGATGTGTTTTTTCGAATCCTCACATATTCCCCAACGTTTCAATGAAAAATTCATCAACGAACACGCAGTAGTTTAGAAAATATAGGGTGTTTCATAGAAACGTTGCTTTTTCTATTAACTCCCCCCTAACTCCTCCTACGGTGGTACAAATTCCGAGATGTGGTTTTTTCGAATCCTCACATATTCCCCAACGTTTCAATGAAAAATCCATCAACGAACACGCAGTAGTTTAGAAAATACAGGGTGTTTCATAGAAACGTTGCTGGTTATATTAACTCCCCCCTCCCTCCTCCTACGGTGGTACAAATTCCGAGATGTGGTTTTTTCGAATCCTCACATTTTCACCAACGTTTCAATGAAAAATCCATCAACGAACACGCAGTAGTTTAGAAAATACAGGGTGTTTCATAGAAACGTTGCTTTTTCTATTAACTCCCCCCTAACTCCTCCTACGGTGGTACAAATTCCGAGATGTGATTTTTTCGAATCCTCACATATTCCCCAACGTTTCAATGAAAAATCCATCAACGAACACGCAGTAGTTTAGAAAATACAGGGTGTTTCATAGAAACGTTGCTGGTTATATTAACTCCCCCCTCCCTCCTCCTACGGTGGTACAAATTCCGAGATGTGGTTTTTTCGAATACTCACATATTCCCCAACGTTTCAATGAAAAATCCATCAACGAACACGCAGTTTTTTAGAAAATACAGGGTGTTTCATAGAAACGTTGCTGGTTATATTAACTCCCCCCCCTCTCTCCTCCTACGGTGGTACAAATTCCGAGATGTGGTTTTTCGAATCCTCACATATTCCCCAACGTTTCAATGAAAAATCCATCAACGAACACACAGTAGTTTAGAAAATACAGGGTGTTTCATAGAATCGTTGCTCTTTCTATTAACTCCTCCCTAACTCACCTCCTACGGTGGTACAAATTCCGAGATGTGGTTTTTTCGAATCCTCACATATTCTCCAACGTTTCAATGAAAAATCCATCAACGAACACGCAGTAGTTTAGAAAATACAGGGTGTTTCATAGAAACGTTGCTCTTTCTTTTAACTCCCCCCTAACTCCTCCTACGGTGGTACAAATTCCGAGATGTGGTTTTTTCGAATCCTCACATATTCCCCAACGTTTCAATGAAAAATCCATCAACGAACATGCAGTAGTTTAGAAAATACAGGGTGTTTCATAGAAACGTTGCTCTTTCTATTAACTCCCCCTCCCTCCTCCTACGGTGGTACAAATTCCGAGATGTGGTTTTTTCGAATCCTCACATATTCCCCAACGTTTCAATGAAAAATTCATCAACGAACACGCAGTAGTTTAGAAAATACAGGGTGTTGCATAGAAACGTTGCTCTTTCTATTAACTCCCCCTCCCTCCCTCCTACGGTGGTACAAATTCCGAGATGTTGGTTTTTCGAATCCTCACATATTCCCCAACGTTTCAATGAAAAATCCATCAACGAACACGCAGTAGTTTAGAAAATACAGGGTGTCTCATAGAAACGTTGCTGGTTATATTAACTCCCCCCTCCCACCTCCTACGGTGGTACAAATTCCGAGATGTGGTTTTTTCGAATCCTTACATATTCCCCAACGTTTCAATGAAAAATCCATCAACGAACACGCAGTAGTTTAGAAAAATACAGGGTGTTTCATAGAAACGTTGCTGGTTATATTAACTCCCCCCTCCCACCTCCTACGGTGGTACAAATTCCGAGATGTGGTTTTTCGAATCCTTACATATTCCCCAACGTTTCAATGAAAAATCCATCAACGAACACGCAGTAGTTTGGAAAATACAGGGTGTTTCATAGAAACGTTGCTGGTTATATTAACTTCCCCTTCCCTCCTCCTACGGTGGTACAAATTCCGAGATGTGGTTTTTTCGAATCCTCACATTTTTCCCACGTTTCAATGAAAAATCCATCAACGAACACGAAGTAGTTTAGAAAATAGAGGCCATTGAAAGTGCAGAAATATCATAAACTTGGTATATCACGTCAATTTAGTGTAACCGCTTTTCTTACTTTAGATGATTTATTTCTACTATACATCCATTATTTTTACAGAATCTAAGGATTCACGTCATTATACACTCATTTGTTACGATTTAGTTGACTGAAATGAAAGGAATTCGTTGCTGGGGATTATTTCGAAGTCTGGCAACGCTGCAGTTGTATTCCGCTCTTGCCGACTATCGACAGTCCCCACGTCATAAACCGTTGCTGGAAATCCGTGGATAACTTCACACAAACACAAGAATCCAGATTGATTGGATCGCTCCGCAACCGTGTGCGTACCACAGACTACTAAGGGGCCGTTCCATTTGGCGATCACAACGATCAAAATGCTCCTTTAGACGTTCCACTTAAACGACCGCGGTCTTTGTGAGCGCGGCAAAATCATCGCTCACTCCAAGCTCAAATCGACCCACATATTTCGATGTTCTGTGACGACCTATCTCAATAGATGCGTAAAAGTGAAAATGGACGTTCAGAATACAGTTTAGAATATATATTTATTATAATATTTCTAACTGTTGTACACTTTAATTGAATTTATTGTTTAGAATGACTTCTACTTTTTTCAATCTTGTCATTTCCCCAAAACGCCCAATAATCGTTCCACTTGAGTTAACATAAATAGCGCTAGCAAGCAAGTGGAATGGAAAAGAGCGGTCGTGAGAGTGAGCCTTGTGATCGCCAAGTGGAACGCCCCTAAGTGGGTCTATTTGGGTTGCGTTCATAAACTTACTCAGAGAGTAGAGTAAGAGTATGGCCATATGATCAGAAATATACTTCGGTCTTTACTCCACACTCGTCGTTCACAAACTTACTCTGACAAATGTCATTCAAAATTCAAACATGTGTATAGATTATGAATAATACTTTGCATCATATACATTTTTATATTGATATGTTGCTATCATGAATGAATAATAGAAGTTTAAGAAAAAAATTCTCTCTAGTCGTTCATTTTCAGTTGTGTCTTCGCAGTATAGTCCATTTTTCTTTTATTTGAAAATAAATGTTCTCAGGACTTTGAATTACTTTTAATGAGACAGACAATAAAAAAGGATATTATTGTATGTAATCTTCTCTTGCAAGCAGAAAATTAAAAATTTTATTACATGTTTTGTTGTTTTATTGACTCCTCGCCAGAAAAAAATTTAATACTTCGTGACAAGAAATAGTTTCATTGAGGAAGCTAACAAAAAGAAGTTAAAAAAATATTGTATGAAAGATAAAGCAAAATATGAATGAATCTTGACAGATCTAAACTCTCGAATATAACAAAATATCAACGTAGATTTCAAATCAGGTACAAAAAACAGTTATTGTGGGACTTTTCATGTCTCGATTTATCTGAACTTGAACAGGGAGAACTCTTTTTTTCTTTACTATTATCTCTTGGTAAGGTTCATTTCGAGCTTCGTCAATTCACTGCTAGCAATTTCATTAAATTTATTAATCATTAAAGTAATTCTTTCCTATATTTCTTTTATTTCAGAGAATAGTTGTTTCACGTGAAAAATTAATTGTTTCGTATTTCGTTATTGAAATGAAACAAAACTAGAAATAAATAGTTATTCGAATAATATATTCAAGTTTCGAAAAGTCTGCGGGAGCAGGACAGAATGAACGTACGTCACAACTGTCAGGTATGTGTTTACTCTCCCAAATAGCAGAGTATGCAGAGCTTACTCAGAGGAAGTTTATGAACGCTCACAGAGTATACTCCGAGGAAGACAAAGCAAGTTTGTGAACGCTTCAGAGTAAGGGGAGCTTACTCTGAGTAAGTTTATGAACGCAACCTTGGGCTTGGAGTGAGCGATGATTTTGCCGCGCTCACAAAGACCGCGGTCGTTAAGTGGAACGGCTAAAGGAGCATTTTGAAGTTAAGTGTAAGAGTAGTCTTAGACTAAACTTCGCTTCAGTTGGGTTCCCAACATCTGTAGAATGTTTATAATGGCCAGTTGCACCGTTCACAGAATAATCATTGTTTAACTAATCAATGTTTACTACTAATCATGTTTATAATTCTCTCTGGTTGCACCGTTTACGAATGAGCGGAGTTTAGTTAATCAGGAGATATATTTGGCAACATTGCAAAATTTCAACGGTATCAAGAATTTCTGTCAGTTTCAGTATTCGGTTGCCATGGTTACAAGTTTTGTATGTTTACTTTCACTGAGAATTGAGAGTTGTCTCTGCATTCACTCCACGATTTTTCTGAAGTTAAGTGACTGAGTAGTGTGTAGTGTTATAATTTTTTTTACGTACAAGAATCAACATTAAAGATGTTCCTAGAAAATATACATATACAATATTTAATACAAATATACATATATTTTATATTCTTGTGATTCAGGGAGCTAAAATAACACAATTAATACAATATATATTGAAACAAAAAGATACCTAGCTGAGGTTTGTGCAACACTAATAAGATGCTCGGATTCATTTTGCGTTATGGATCTAACTTTTCAGATGACAGTACACTAAAAACTTTATTTTTCTCCTTCGTTTTCAGTAAAGTTAATTTTGCCTCGACCATTTGGAGTCCACATTGTCAATGTTACTGCAGGCGATTGGAGAGCGTACAAAATAGGTTCATTCGACATTTGGCCTTCAGAACGGATTCCAAATTCGAGATCATGACTACACTGAGGCTCGCAGATTATTTGGTTGATTAAACTTTCGGATAGAGGGTTATGGCGGATGTGGTGCTTTTGTACAAGATTGTGAGGGGTATTGTATTCGCACCTAGTATTCTGCAAATGATTTCTTTCAGGATTCCCGATTTAAGGCTGAGACATAATGATTTGTTTTATGTTCCCTTTAGGCGAACTAATTATTCCGGAAACTCCCCAGTTTGCAGAATGCTGAGATCTTTTAACCAGTATTGTGGTGATGTTGATTTGTTTCACGTTTCTCTTGAAGTTTTCAAAAAATTTGTTAAAGATAAATTGTCTCTGTAATATTTTCCTGCCTGTTCTGGTTTTTTTTTTCTGGAATGTTTATAAGTGAATTACTATGTTGCTCATTTTTACTTTTTACATTAACTTTTGAATATTAGAAAAGCAGAAAAGCATAATTGTTCTCTCCTTGTCAAACTATGAAAGTTAACTTGAGTGAATACTTTAATTGGGCCTCGGCCTGTTTGTATTCCGATTTTTCGAAATAAATAAATAAATAAACACAAGGAAATCATAAAATACAAATATATACATATATATTAAATAATAATCTACATACAAGTTATTATAGAATTCAATTCATGTTCTATCAATTCCAGTAAATACAGAACAGTATCTTTAGTGAGGCGAAAACGTCTGAAGAAATTATAATTATCCATCTGGTTGAAGTGTTGTATCCTCTGGTAGACTTTTCGTGGAAACCCGAATTCAATGATTCCAACAATTTCAAGATCATCATCAATTAATAGTTCGTCATCAGAAACCATATTTTATGGAGACTAGCTTAAACACAAGAACTCAAAAAAAAGAAAACACAAAACACTGTTAGGTTATCGTTAGAAATATTTATAAATATAAATACGTCGAGTTTGCGCGGATCTCTGTTTAACCTTAATCGGGTGGGTAAACGACGAAATTTGGCTGTTTAGTGTAATTGACAATTAGTCCACATAAAACGACGTTTAGCAGACGGTGCAAGAGGTATCGCAAAATAAACATCGTTTAAAATTTTAATCATCGTTTAGCTGAACGGTGCAACTGGCCATAAGCATTTTCAATAAAGACGATATTATTATTATTATTATTATTATTTTGATTGTTGTGATCGCCAAGTGGAACGCCCCCTTAGGGGCCGCTCACGACCGCTCACGCTCACGACCGCTCTTTTCCCCATTCCACTTACTTGCTAGTGCATTTATGTTAACTCAACTGGAACGGATTTTAGGGCGTTTTGGGCTGTCATGAAAGAAATGACAAGATTGAAAAAAATAGAAGTTAGGGGTTAGGGCAATAAATTTAATTAAAGTGTACAACAGTTAGAAATATTATAATACATATATCTAAACTGTATTCTGAACGTCCTCTTTCACTTTCAAGCATCTAACGAAAAATATAACTGAAAACAATGCTGTAATGAGTTTCATTACAGCACTACTTTTAGTACTGTAATGAAGTCATTACGATACCGAAATAGAGAAATATTTATAAATCTCCGAACATTATTTGGCCAAGAAATCTTAATGTTGATGTTTTTTAAAGTAGCAAATGCATTTCCAAAATGCCTTCGATTTATTCTGAATAATCGGTTTCTTTTCTGCTTTTGTCTTTTTTCATTTCAGATTAAGAATTACGAGTCGTTTTGGGAAGAATCTGTGTATCCGAGACCATCGACGGATATCATGAAGATGATCACACTGATGTCTTTCAAGATTTTCCTGATATTTTATGTTATTTTGTTTACGGGGAGGCAGGTTTTTTCGGCTGAGGTTTTTTCCCCTGGCTGTATAGTATCGTATGATACAAGTGTTGATAGTATCGTATGATTCTATAGTATCATACAAAGAATGTTATGATACCCCGTTCTTTTTTTTACCTCAGCTTAGGTACTTTTTGTTTCATCATTTATTGTATTATTTTAGCTCTCTTTTTCATAAGAATATATATATATATATATATATATATATATATATATATAATATATATATATATATATATTGAGATAGGTCGTCACAGAACATCGAAATGTGTGGGTCGATTATTTGAGCTTGGAGTGAGCGATGATTTTGCCGCGCTCACAAGGACCGCGGTCGTTAAGTGGAACGGCTAAAGGAGCATTTTGATCGTTGTGATCGCCAAGTGGAACGGCCCCTAAATAGTCTACAAACTATTGCGTACAAACATGCTCCGAATTCCGAATAGCGTACCGAACATCGTCGCGTACAGCGACGCGATCAACAAAAGTTCGCCGTGACCGCGGCGAGGTGCGATACGTTGTTGCACCCCGTCGTCCACACTTGGGTTGCGTTCATAAACTTACTCAGAGTAAGCTCCCCTTACTCTGAAGCGTTCACAAACTTGCTTTGTCTTCCTCGGAGTATACTCTGTGAGCGTTCATAAACTTCCTCTGAGTAAGCTCTGCATACTCTGCTATTTGGGAGAGTAAACACATACTCTGACAGTTGTGACGTACGTTTTTTTGAAACTTGAATATTAGTCGAATAAGTATTTATTTCTGTTTTTGTTTCATTTCAATAACGAAATACGAAACAATTAATTTTTCAAGTGGAACAACTATTCTGTGAAATAAAGAAATATTGGAAAGAATTACTTTAATGATTAATAAATTTAATGAAATTGCTAGCAGTGAATTAACGAAGCTCAAAGTGAACTTTACCAAGAGATAATGGTAGAGAAAAAAAGAGTTTTTCCCTGTATTGCAGAACCTAAAGTGGTCCGTTCAAGTTCAAATAAATCGAGACATGAAAAGTCCCACAATAACTGTTTTTTGTACCTGATTTGGAATCTACGTTGATATATCCGAGAGTTTAGATCTCTCAAGATTCATTCATATTTTGCTTTATCTTTCATACAATATTTTTTTTACTTCTTTTTGTTAGCTTCCTCAAATGAAACTATTTTTTGTTACGAAGTATTTAATTTTTTTCTGGCGTAGAGTCAATAAACCAACAAAACATGTAATAACATTTTTAATTTTCTGCTTGCAAGAGAAGATTATAGACAAAAATATCCTTTTTCATTCTTTCTGTCTCATTAAAAGTAATTCAAAGTCCTGAGAACATTTATCAGTTTCCTCACAATCATAAAAAAACACGGTTGTGCTCTGCTTTTCAAATAAAAAAAAAATTGACTCTACTGCGAAGACACAACTGAAAATGTACGACTAGAGGGAATTTTTTTCTTAAACTTCTATTCTATTAATCATTCATGATAGAAACAATTCAATATAAAAAATGATATATAAAAAATGTATATGATGCAAAAGTATTATTCATAACCTATACACATGTTTGAATTTTGAATGACATTTGTCAGAGTAAGTTTGTGAACGACGAGTGTGGAGTAAAGACCGAAGTATATTTCTGATCATATGTCCATACTCTTACTCTACTCTCTGAGTAAGTTTATGAACGCAACCTTGGGTACGCGACGTGGTGCGGTACGCGGTACGATGTTCGGAGCATGTTTGTACGCATCTTGGCTAAGATCACATGATCGCGCTACAACGAACGTCTGTAGCTCGTTAACGCGCGTTAACTGTATAATAATTACCTGCTTCGGTAGACTAGTGGTTAGAGTGAGTGGAATTTCGGAAATTGTACCTCTGATATCTTGAAGAAGTATGGAACAAGTCCAGACAGAACAACCACATAGATAATGGAAACAGCCCAAATAATATTTTAACTGATGCAATCATGTCCGTTGACCCATACAATAATCTGTTCATGCGCAAACTCAGAATTTGACATATAGAGGAAAAGTGAAGTTACGGTTTTTTTACATCTGTAAAATATATTTGACAAGTGAATACAACTATTTGGAAATATTTCGCGCATGCGCAGTGAATAGCTGGGGACGTGATCGCTGCTTCAAATGAATGCAGGTAAACGGGCCAATGCTAGCGGTATAGGAGTTTATACGTATATATGATTCAGATAGTAGAGAGTTGAAGTGCGCACAGCACGTAAGCCCGAACGTGAACGTTAACGTGAGAAATAACGTCAAATATAACGTTCACGTGCTGCAGTGAAAAGAGAGTTGAAGTGCTGCCATGTAAGAGCTAGGCTACGAACTAGCAAAGCTAACCAGGTTAGGAGCATGATACAAGGAATACAAGATATGATCTTGCGCATCTTGCTGTGACGTCACCTGGAGAGTAAACAATCCCGACAAATTCAAACATCTGTCATCTGCAAGATTTGTTATGGCTTTTCTCAGAAATAATGTTATAAAATAAGTTATCGTCGCTAACTTTTGAAAGATATGTATTTTTACAGTTCTTTCTTATTTTTTGTTCTGAAACGGCCACGACAACAATTTGTTTAAGCAAATTTCAAATATGAGATGTGAAGTAGCTTTGTGTACCAGCGATAATCAGCCCAAAATATTCGATCAAAATACCATATTCTTTCGATTTCCAAGACACCCAGAAATCATCAAAATCTGGGATAATGGCTGTAAACAAAATGACGAAGTTATTCCTTCAATCAGCAGAAGATGTTCGAAACATTTTTCAGGAAACAGTTATGTTATAGATTTGCAGTTTAAGCCTACAAGATCGTCATCTAAAGAGTGTCATTTTTTGAAAGAAGATGCAGTACTCACATTAAATCTTTCTTTTCCAAAATAATCATTGAGTTACAAAAAGTAAAATCATGTTGACAGAAGCCTCGATAGAAGCATACGTTATAAATTGGTTCATATCAAATTCTTTGGTTACTAAGTGAGTAATTAGAAAATTAGGGATTGAATCATTAAGAAATTATAACAATATTTATTTGTAGTGATTACTTAAATGCTGATGATTGAATAAGTCCAGAATTCATCATCACGAATACCTATCTATGAAATTGAGGTGTTATCATCATAATCCCCACATTTCAAGAAAGTTGGGTACGAATGCTCATAAAAGGAAAAGGTTAATGCAAATTCCAGATTTATAGAATATGCTGTTTTCAGAAGGATACATAAAAAAAATCTTTTATGATGTCACATCAGATTCATTTGTTAACTAGGTGAACGATGAAACTGTACCAATCGAATCTTTAAGAAACTACTTTCTGTTGCTGAAGATCAGAGCAGATGAAACAGAGAAATCACTCAAAATGGTTGTGTTTGCTGAAAATGCAGGCTTTTCTATCAGCAATGGTGTCAGAGCTGGGTGAAGAAAATTGAGCACTTCATAGGGAATTGACTATTAACTTGTCGAATACATATTTCGTTCATATGACGATATCATTAGCGGGTGGAAATAAATTGAATGTAGTTCACAAAATATCTTCTGAATCATTGAATGGGAGTGGGTCAGAAAGGCAAGCTTGCTACAAAACGAAACTTTTTTCACATTCAAACTCTAGGGTAATTTTTGAGATGTGGAGTCCTAGGAAAATTTGATGATAATAACTGGATGCAGTGCTGTTTTTTCTCTAATTGTAAGAGAAATTTTGTCACATTTTCTCTTAAAATTATGAAACGATTTGTTGATTTTAGGTCAATGACTGATGGTTTGATTACTGTAATGCAAGAGTGCCCGAAGAAGATGCAAGGAATAGAATTAGCATAAGGATTATGCTTCTTCGATACGATATTTTAGAGAAAAAGGCATTCTACTGAAAAATGATTCTTCATTCAATTGTTCGTTGAACTCGAGATTTCAAATGACATCAGCTATTATTGGATGAAAATGTGTAGAATTGAAAATAAGAACTAGAATCCAAGAAGACAACATGTGTTTATCTTTGAAGAGAACAGAAGGACAAACTTATTTTCTAAATGTAACATTATTTTATTTTCATTCATTCAACATTGTATATGTAAATATTGATATTGTTGCTTACAAATTGTGGAATTTTTCAATTTTGTGCATTTTGAAGGAAAGAAATTAATAAAATATTTGTAGAATTGTGATTCTGAACTTGGAAACAATAGTTTTAGGAAATTCTTGACTGTCGGTATTATTCGTTTGATAATTTTTAATTTATTTTCCATTTTTTAATTGAAATGATTACTACATTTATTTGTACAATGCAGTTCAAGTGTTGGGCGTTGGGAGCCTGTAGTCCGAAACATTTTTTAATTGTGTCAATCTTCTTACAGCAATATAGGAAAATATCAAAATATATTTGTTCTTTCTTCTGTTCCTTTGTCTTTAACTACAATAATCCTGAATTACTTATTGTAGGTAATAAAAAGAGAAAATTCTTGAAAGCCTTTTATGATACGTCTTATGTACTACTTCTAACAGATCTTTATTGACAAAGTCAACAGGCAATCGACCGAGGTCCTTCAGCCGGTCTCATATATTTTCATGCTATTTTCAACAATTAATTATCTTAAAGACTGATTTGGTCAGTGCAATATGTCTCAGAAAACAAAGTTTCTCAAAAATAAGCCAGATTTAAACAAATTCAATTGTATTAAAGACTGATATTTTGATGACAATATCAAATTCAATTACAATAATGGCTGAGAAATTTATTACATTCATTTATCAGTGGCTAAATGAATATAACATTGAGTGGAGACTAATATGTACATCATAAATTAAGAGTATTCTTCAAATTAAAAATTTGTCGTTCGAAATCAGACAAATGAGTCACAAAATATAAATAAATACTTGCTTCATTCCTGGCTAAATCGATTCTATTACAAAATTTGCCTCATGAAAAACAAAATAATAACAGTTCTTTATTGGCCATCGAACTTAGGTCCTTCAGCCTCATGAAAAATATAATTCAAATGAAACCAGAATTTTTGTGTTTAAAATCTGGAATGATCCTCAAAATATTAATCAATTATTGCTATGTTCTTAGCTTAATCAATTCAATTAGAAAAGTTGCCTCAAAAGAACGTATATCTGATAAAAAATCTCTATGAAGATACAATTCGCATTATGTTAAAACCCGAAGTTGTTTGAAATTCAATTTACGCGCCGAGAATACTCTCCAGATGACGCGGTGCGCAAACTGGTCTCATTTTCGTTCGCCGGAAGATCATATCTTGTATTCTTTGTATCATGGGGTAACTGTCTCGAGTCCGTACAACATGACTGGTAACACGCAAGCGTCAAATACCTTTCGTTTTAAATTAATTGGCATTTTAGGTTCTTTAAGGATCATCTCCGTTTCGCCGACGACATTGTACTCATGAGCACTAATGCAGGGGAGCTTAGCAGTATGTTACTTGACCTGAAGGAAGCGTCACAAATAGTAGGCCTAGAAATGAACCTGCAAAAAACTAAGATCATGAGCCCAGACAATATCTGTGTCACTGTCGATAATGAGGTGCTTGAAGTTGTAGAGGAATATATTTATCTTGGTCACAACATAATGCTGGGCAAGAACAACCAGACAGCCGAAATAAGGAGAAGGATCAGGCTGGCTTGGGCGGCTTTTGGGAATCTGACCTATTATACTATATATTATATATATATATATATAATATATATATATATACTGTATAATAGGTCACGGCCTACTAAATCTAACAGGCCGGAAGGTTAGACGTTGCCGTTGTTACGAGTAGCGTGTCTAGTGGTACGCGTAGATATAGACAGTATACGTTTTTCTTGTGCAATTCGCACTGTTTTCGATATAATTTCGAATTTATTTCAATTCACAATTGAATAAAGAACTGTAGGGAGGAAAACAAAACAGCATTTCGTTTATTTGCGAATAATTTCTTAATATTTTATCGCAAATAATCCAGAACTCACCACGAGGAGGTAGCTATCGAAAATGATTCAATTCCGAACATATTTTATTTGAACATAAAATAAATCCTATAATAAAGTCTGAATAAATAAAAACAATTCTGATAACTGATGACTAAAAGTTGGTAATTTCCTGTCGGAAGGAGCAGTTTTTAGGATTCTATCACTAACCATTATAGAATAATTATTAAGGAAGATATTACTCAAAATTTTGGGAAATTTGTTCAAGATAATTTCAGAAATCTGCTGACATAGTGAACATTAAATTTGTCGTGATAAATATCTCAAGTAAATAAACATTTCAAAACGTCTCTCTGAAATTTATATTGTAGAATTGAGCAGTGTCTTTTTCTTCAAAAAAACGGTCTCATACTTAACTTGAGCAAATGTCATGTCGTTTCTTTTACACGAAATAAAAATATAATTCACTTTCCTTATACAATGCAGAATGTAGTGCTTAGTCGTTCAACTCGTGCAAAAGATCTTGGAGTTATGTTTGACTCAAAACTTAAATTCGATTTGCAGATCGACCACGTCGCCTCATCCTGTAACGCGACGTTGGGATTTATACTGAGGCAGAGCCAATGGTTTTCTGACCGAAAAACTGCAGTTGTCCTTTATTACAACTATGTGTTCAGTAAACTAAATTTTGCGTCTTGTGTATGGAATCCTCAATACGACATATACATAAATCGCCTTGAAAAAATTCAACGAAGGTTTCTCCGTACTCTAGGGTACAGATTCAATTTGATTCTCACTCGGGGAGATCCCAGTAACTACTACACTAGATTGAAATACTTCGATATGATAAGCCTTGTTGATCGCAGGATTGTTAGCGATGTCGTTTTTGTCTGTAAAATATTAAGAAATCGTGTGGACTCTCAAGACATCACTGAACTTATTAGTTTGCACGCGCCAATCCGAAGATCTAGGTGGCCGGAAACTTTTTATTTACCCCTTACACATACAAACAGCGCTAGGAATTCCCCTATTTCCAGGATGCAACATCACTGTAATGACCTTAAAGATCAAGTCGACGTATTTTTTCAGAGCGATAGAGCCGTAAAAAATTCTCTCAAAAAATATTTCCAATCCCTTTATTGAACTACCTTTCATTGTCAATTGTTTCGTTCTCATTGTTCACTTGTTATTTTTTCTTATTCTTATTATTATTTTCTTATAGGAATAAGGCACTTTTGTGAAATGCTATCTCAAAATCTGTAATTTCTTTCTCATTGTTCACCTATTTTTGTTATTTTTTTTATAGGAATAAGGCACTTTTGTTGAAAATTGTTATTATTATTAATTTGTGAACACTGTTTTGGGTATTGAGTTACCTGTTCGTGTTCCTTGTAAATAAATAAATAAATAAATAAACGTTGGAAAAGAAGTGAGAAATTGCCTTGTCTTTGAAATGACAACCAAAGTCTGAAAATGAATCGATCTGATCTAAGCATAATCATAATGGACAACTAATTTTTGTCTCCATACCTCAGGATCAGTTCTTTTTGGAGTAATTGAAGACGTCATGTAACTCAGTTGATCTGGAAAAATTGAAGGAAATGCATCATCAGCAGTATATTTATAACTGAACGACTTAACCTTAGGCGGTTGGATAAGAGTTATTTTTCAGAATATGGGAATCTCCAAAATGTTTTATACAAACTAAATTGTCTTTGTTGATTTTAAAACTACTTTCTCTATGAATTGCGTCAAGCCATTTTCTTCTCCTCGCGGGATCTTTCGGAAATCTAAATATTAACACCTTCTTTTCTCATTAGTGGACTTATAGTTGCTTTTGCAATCGGGGCAGAGTACTCAAATCTAAAATTTCCAAATGAAATTTTAATAAATATTAAAATGAAAAACCTCCCTGTTGATTATTCCTTCCAGATATGAACACTTAAAGTCGAAAAATTCAATGATGAACCGATACACACTGATCTTGCAACTGCAACACTTATCTTCACTTTCTTTGTTGATTAAAAAACCAATCACACGCACACAGCGAAAAAACACAAACCTCTTTACACGCTTCCCTGTCGAATTTTGAATACGCTTTTACTCTTACACCTTACGCACAGAACTGAAACCTGCAACTGACGTGTAACACCTCGACCCAATGTAGGCATTCCGGCAACGTCGCGTTTTAAGGCAACATTCTGGCCTGTTAAATATCGTAGGCCGCGAATAGGTCAATGCACGGCCGACTAAATCTAACAGGCCGGAAGGTTAGACGTTGCCGTTGTTACGAGTAGCGTGTCTAGTGGTACGCGTAGATATAGACAGTATACGTTTTTCTTGTGCAATTCGCACTGTTTTCGATATAATTTTGAATTTATTTCAATTCACAATTGAATAAAGAACTGTAGGCAGGAAAACAAAACAGCATTTCGTTTATTTGCGAATAATTTCTTAATATTTTATCGCAAATAATCCAGAACTCACCACGAGGAGGTAGCTGTGTTATTGAGTTCCACAAGATTACAATCAGAATGAAAATTATTTTACTTTCTGAAGCGAATAAAATAGGTGGATGAATATCAGAAGAGGAAAAAAAATATTATTTCGCTATCGAAAATGATTCAATTCCGAACATATTTTATTTGAACATAAAATAAATCCTATAATAAAGTCTGAATAAATAAAAACAATTCTAATAACTGATGACTAAAAGTTAGTAATTTCCTGTCGGAAGGAGCAGTTTTTAAGATTCTATCACTAACCATATAGAATAATTATTAAGGAAGATATTACTCAAAGATAATTTCAGAAACCTGCTGACATAGTGAACATTAAATTTGTCGTGATAAATATCTCAAGTAAATAAACATTTCAAAACGTCTCTCTGAAATTTATATTGTAGAATTGAGCAGTGTCTTTTACTTCAACGTTGGAAAATAAGTGAGAAATTGCCTTGTCTTTGAAATGACAACCAAAGTCTGAAAATGAATCGATCTGATCTAAGCATAATCATAATGGACAACTAATTTTTGTTTCCATACCTCAGGATCAGTTCTTTTTGGAGTAATTGAAGACGTCATGTAACTCAGTTGATTTGGAAAAATTGAAGGAAATGCATCATCAGCAGTATATTTATAACTGAACGACTTAACCTTAGGCGGTTGGATAAGAGTTATTTTTCAGAATATGGGAATCTCCAAAATGTTTTATACAAACTAAATTGTCTTTGTTGATTTTAAAACTACTTTCTCTATGAATTGCGTTAAGCCATTTTCTTCTCCTCGCGGGATCTTTCGGAAATCTAAATATTAACACCTTCTTTTCTCATTAGTGGACTTATAGTTGCTTTTGCAATCGGGGCAGAGTACTCAAATCTAAAATTTCCAAATGAAATTTTAATAAATATTCAAATGAAAAACCTCCCTGTTCATTATTCCTTCCAGATATGAACACTTAAAGTCGAAAAATTCAATGATGAACCGATACACACTGATCTTGCAACTGCAACACTTATCTTCACTTTCTTTGTTGATTAAAAAACCAATCACACGCACACAGCGAAAAAACACAAACCTCTTTACACGCTTCCCTGTCGAATTTTGGATACGCTTTTACTCTTACACCTTACGCACAGAACTGAAACCTGCAACTGACGTGTAACACCTCGACCCAATGTAGGCATTCCGGCAACATCGCGTTTTAAGGCAACATTCTGGCCTGTTAAATATCGTAGGCCGCGGTCAATGATAAGGATAAGGATAGATATTCTGTGGTCAAATGCCAACAAGGACTGACAGAACACTAATTTTTGCTTTAACCTCACACCTTACCGTTCTTTCAAATTTTCTTTACACTAAAAACTATTAATTTTGGGATCGGGGTCTTTGCTTACAATTGAAATGGTTAGACAAAGAAAAACACAGACTATTTCTGGGAAAACTGCAGGAAAATTGAGTGATAAACATAGTAGTAGTAGTAACTGTAGTAATATCACTAACAGGAGCAATAATATTTACAAGAACTATATGAGCTATAAGAAAGAATTTCTAGTCTGTATCGTGATTATTATAGCCGCTTCTTTTTCATATATAGGATATTTAGAAACTCGAGTGAATACGCCTTATGACAACAAACGTACCATTATTAAAAGTGGTTTGGATGTGCCAGAAAAGTTTTGGGGAACTTACAGACCTGGAACTTATTTTGGTTTGAAAACCCGAGATAAGGAATCCTTAGTTACAGGTTTGATGTGGTATTTTCCTAGGAGGTTGAAACCCGGAGGTGATGGAATGAGGTAAAATGTCCAATAGTGCTATTCTTGAATGACAAAATTGAAATTATTTATTGTAAGGCATTGGTGCGAACAGTCAGATAATTTGGATCGTTATGGCTGGTTACAACATGATGGTGTCAACTTTGGCATTCAAGAAATTGTGGATGGTCCATTTATTCTAACTACATCTTTCATTAAAAAAAGTGGTGGTAACCATGGTGGAGATTGGAGTGCTAGAATTGATGTTAAAACTATGGTGAGAAGAAATAGGAAATAATTGCAAATAAAACTTTATCTCTATTTCTTGTCGAAAACTTTAGCTTCACCTATATTTTATTTGTTTATGTTAAGCCTGAATATTATTCTTTTTTTAAAAAGGTGGTAAAATGCATTTCGGCAAGCTACCTTGCCATCATCAGGCATTTGAAAATATAAATTTCACCATGGTGATGTTCGCGATACTGTGAGAAGTCTTAGTGTCATTTTTCATTATAAGCCTTTTTTTTTGTCAGTCATTTGGCTGGTATTTTAAAGACAACTTTTCACCAACTGAGACTATTGTTTATGTGTATCATGCTTCTTGACAGTTTACATAAGTAAATGTTCAACTAAGTTCTTGATAATTTTTTGTTTGTTTGTTTATGAGCCTCGCATCAGTGCTTATGTACACTTTTGTATTTAGTTTGTGTTTCCACCTCATTTTAAGGAAATACTATCAGATTGGTGAGTTGGGTTGGTTGAGGATGGATGAAAGTTGATTTTCTTTTTTCTCTGTTTTGTTTATAAACTCCTTTGGATGCAGTATTGTGCGGTTCTTTGTGGGAGGTTCATTTGTCGGTGCATTAGACATATATGTTCACAGCTCCTGAACATCATACCACAAAGTTCAAGGTGTTTCTCTTATAATGTAGTCAAATTTTCAAATAGTGTGGACAGTAGTCTTCTTATGCTCACCTTTACAAATTCAGGTACAAATGAAGAGTCTCTCAAAAAAATTATTGATTACTTCAATTTATTTATTTATTTATATGGGATCAACCCCATTACAAAAGACCATGTTTCACATAAAATTTTCAACCTTAATTTAATAAACAAACATACAATACCCGCACAAATCAAAAATAATCACGGAACTATAGAGCGTCTATTTTCCTCTTGAAGTGTGTCAAAGAACACACCCAAAATATCAAGATTCTTGGTATTAATCAGTCTCAACGTTCCCTCGATGGGACGGTGCCTAGCAAAGTTAGTACCATGATGGGGTATGTAAAACAAACGGTTTCCCCTCAGTAAACGTCCGGGATGTTGAAAGGAACCCCCCCGAGAAGTTCAGGACAAATCACCTGGCCACTCAGAAGTTTAAAAACAAATAATAGATCACCACGGACACGCTTATCATGTAGACTCCTCATATTCAACACCGCCAGTGCTTCATTATATACATGGTCGATTGGAACCCTCAACTGAAGCTTGAAAAGACAGAACCGAAAAATTTATTCTGAATCCTCTCCAAACTCAAGCAACTATTCCCATAATAGGGAGACCAGACCATAGAGCAGTATTCCAATAAAGACACCAATTTTTTTTTCTTTTTTTCTTCTCTCTCCTCTAATTTTTGTTCTTCTTCAACTGTATTTAATATTCCTATGTGTAGTAATAAAAAGGGTGAGATTGTAAGTGTGGTCTCTTGTCTAAACTTCTTCAATTGGTTAGTCTAATATCTGATTACTGATTATTTCATGTGACTTTGTTCATTTTTGAAACATAGATGAATTCAAAATAGTAATCATCGAAATGAATACCATTTTCAATTCCCAGGCTCAGAGTTCTTTTATTATGAGGTTGGAGAAATGATATTAGATTTTGTCACTGAGATGAGAGATATACCGGTTTCGGCCTTGTTGGGC